>JBDJHY010289419.1:0-10090 GCA_039654485.1 Withania somnifera
CGTTCATGACCAATGCTCGTGATCGTGAAGGAGCACTGTTCACTGGCAGTTATATTTTTTAAATCATGGTTTATTTTATATTTTTAAATACTTAGACTATTTTCCTTCACTTTGTCAAGATCAAAAATAATTTTTTCAAGAACTCTCAAGTGGGTAATGATTCTAAACCCTTCCTCATCAATTTCTATCAAATTTAACACGATTTGACTCCAAAATATTAAGGTTTCAAAGATAAATTGGTGGTTTAAGTATGAACTTGAAAAATAGAAAATTGTGAATTTTTTTTACGAAATAGACTGGTGTTTGATAAACTTGATATTTAGCTTCTCAAGTGATGTGTAACGTGTTTTTGTAAATTTTGATTCTAACCTTGTGGGCGCGGGGCGAGATTTTTGAATAATCCTAGAAATATGGAAATATGAAAATATGGGTATTGATTATTATATTTCTTATGCATATTATGCTTGTGACTAGACCGTGCATATTAGGAGGCATTGCGTAAGGGTAAAGCTCATAAGTGACCATTGTTTTTTATTTTCAAGGCAAGTTGAGGTTTTATGGTCTTTTTATAAAGTGTTTTTATGCTTCTTTTTTAGTTGATTGTATTATGGAGTAATGGGAATATTGGGGGGTAACCGTATGGTTCAAATGACGAGGATTCACTCATTTATGAGTGTCAAGCATGCTATGCTAAAAAAAAAAAGAAAATTACTTCCCATTGTTGAATTTGGTTACTGGTGACTTATTTGTGAAATGTATTGCCTTGACCAGTTTAAGTGCTTGAAATTGAACTACTACTATCCTATTGACTGTGATGCATTGATATCTCATTGTGGTGCTAGTGTTCGATAGATAAATTGAGTTAATCATATCACTAAAAATTTCCTAAGAGAGGCTAACATATTCATCCCTTGATATTGGATAGCCATTTTTCTTTGAATTACTTGAGATAATTATATAATTATTGATACTGAATATTAAATTATTGTTGTGGATTGTAAATGATGGTAATAATAAAATACATAAGCCTAGGCTCTACCGAGAGTTTAGATTATTAGAAAGACACATGATGAGGCTTTGATTAGGTGACTATATTTTTGGAAACACACATGCCGAGATTTTGATGGGGTGTCTATGTTGTTGAAGGTCTAGGCTCTAACCAAGTGCTTTAATTGGGAATTCATATTTATTGATGGTGATGGTTTCATTATTATTTCATTCCTAACTTATATTTGGATGAGATCTTTGTTGATGTTATATAGTTGCATTATTGTACTTGAGATTTCACGATACTTTGTTGATGTTACTTGACCTGGAAAGTTGGTGTAGTTGTATATATACTTGTATGTAATTGTATATACTGTTTTCTGGGTTGTTAGAAATAGTTGTTGTTGGTTGTAGTAATCAGAAGGTGGTTGGTTGTTAGGGTTCTCGTTATCTCTTTATATTAGGACCATCCAGGGACATTGTTGAGTACTATAGTTATATACTTACACTTATTTTTTTGCACTTTTCTGCAGGTACAGTGTCAGAGTCGTCATGAGTCTTCATCCCTTTCTTTCCAGGCACTTTTGAAATATGTAGAGGTAGCTTTCTTCCGCAAGAAGTCTTCCAATGTCTCTTTTATGTTCTTTTCCATTGTATTTACTTTTTGAAGACTTTGTAAGATCATTATTTGTATAATTTTCGAGATAGAGTCTTGTGTACAGTGATATGGGGCTTTGAATTATAATTATATAAATAAAATTATGCTTGTAACCATTTAGACTTCTCTTGAATTGCTTTACTTTTGTATTGTTATTCTATTTACTTGATCGTCGTTAGTTTTCCTGACCTATCATGGTGGTAATGATTGGATCCATCACAATTAAATTTTTGATCGTGACACCCCCTTAAACTAAGGGTAAAAAACCCTATCCTACGGTGGGACGTAGCCTTGAGATATGAGACCTTGGATAAATCATAACCATCTTGATACTAAATAATCCTCTATAAATCTAATACTTATGGTCATATAACTTACAACTTACTTTATGGAAATAAAGCATGAAAATTTACTTAAACTTTATTCTTTATGAAAACCCTTGGGTTAATAGAGCTTGGACATGCTAAATTTCAATGAGATTCTTGGGATCAATAGATCAAATTTTCTAAATCCTTGATGTAACAACATATTTAAATAATATCATAAAACTCATGCGTAAATAAATGGTATAACGAAGAAAATCATGAATGAATCTAGACTTAATGATTAAAACAAATTGGATATAAACACTAACTTCAATATCATGAAGATTATTCAAAGAAACTTTGTTTTTTGAAAACCACAAGATGAGAGTGAAAAGAGACTATCATTGAATAACCACATACCTATTGAAGCTACAAAACCTTAGATTGAGTGCTTTAAAATCTTGATCCTAAGGGGGAAAAATATTTATTTAATTGAGAGCTCTTGTTCTTACTTGGGACTTGAAATCGTACGAATGAATCTATCCAACCCTAAAATCTTTATAATTTACCTAAAATTGTGATTTTTTATGTTAAAAAGGCTGTAAAATGATTGACATACCCCTGGGAGTTACACATTTACAAATTTAAAATTGAACTTCCACGAGTAGGTCTGCAACCGATGATATTGTTCCACGACTCGTGGAATAAGTCATAGACCTACAACCCTCTTTGATTTCTCATGTACATGTTCCATGACTCAATAGTATGATCAAGGAATGGTTCCATATCAGGAGCTATCCATTTCCATAAGTCATTTGACATCTCGTGAAACAATTCCATGACTTGTGGAATAAGTCATGGAGTTGGAGGCCTCTGGTCAAGCTTCTAAAACAAGTCCATGAATGCATTATATGGATCATGTTTTCAAAACATAATGTTGTGCAGTGACTCATGAGCTTTAAGGACTCCATTGTTCAATCCACGACTGGGTCTATGACTTGTGAATTGGTTCCATGCTTCATGGACACTTGCATAGATCCTAGATGACTTCAAATTTTGAATTTTTATTTTAGGATTGCTTAGCTAAGTCTAGTTTTCTAAATGGAATAGTTTATAGGTTGTTACAATTGAGGATTTTTTAGTATTGATTTTTCTTGCATTTTCATTTATATTAGTATTATGCTCATACATAAACATCATTTGATGAACTCTCATGAGTAAGGGAAATATATTGTATCTTGTAAGAGAGTATGATTATGCTATATATATGAGAGGTCACTGGCATGAAAAGATTACAGTGAGGGGTGTTGTAATACCAAATTCTTGCACTATCCTAGAAACTCTAAATATCTTCTTAGAAATAATAAAGCATAAAACTTTTGTTTCCATGTCCGTACAAGTTAGGATCACGACTCTTGGAGCTCAACCATGAGTTTTGATATTGAATCATGGGAATTAGGCAGATCGTTGTTCAATTTTTGAAATTTGTTCCTTAAGGAAATGAGTCACTGCACGACTTGTGGTACTCGAGACCACGAGTCATGATATGGACTCATAGGGTCCTAAGAATCTAGTAGCTTTACCTCCATACCATAAAACACCTTACAAGTTGTGAAGTGAAATACCATGACTTTTTGTGTCAACCCATGGTGTGACAGTGACATTCCACTAGCCAAACTTTAGATTACGACTCGAACCACGAGTCATGATGTGCCACACTATGAGTTATGGGATGGACTTGTGATGTCTTACGACCATTTTCCCAGGTCAACTCTTTCTTAGGCCAGGGGTATTTCAGAGAATTCCTAGTTCAAAACTTTTTTTGTTCTATTCTATTTTACACTTAGAATAAATTACATACAAGAGAAAGAAAAATTTCTCAAGAACATATGTATAGGGTCCTTAACCTAGTGTTCAAGTTCTAAAAGATCTTCAAGTTTCTACCTAGGGGTTCACTCCAAAAATATTTATGGGTTTGGGGGGAGGGTAATCAATTAGAGTTCCTTTCACTCTCATTCCCAAAAAGTTTCCAATTTTCAAAGAGTAGTTCATGCTTTAAATTCTAGGGTCCTCAACCCCAAGTTTTTATGGAAATTATCTTTATAATTTCAATTATACAATTTCCTTGTGATTTTTAAGACTTATAGCCTGATTCCCGCATGTTTTACATGAATTATACTCAACTATCATGTTCAATCAAATTCTTATTGTTCTCAATAGATTTATGAATTTATTACAATAAAACTCATGAACCAATGTGGAAAACTTATGAACTTGATTTATTCATATTACTCTAACTTAATAAGAATTTACGAAATCAAGCATGACAATCAAGATTAGAAATAAGGAGTGATGGCTCAACTATCATGGTCTTTCGGGTTAGATATGGCATCAGTCGGCCATCAATGACCCATATTCGACATGAAATCTAGAAATTCCCATATGGTAGATTTTCATGAATTATGAGCATAATGTATTTTTTGGGAGGATTATTTAGCACCAAAAGTACTTCACTCTACCCATTAGAGAGGAGGATGTCCAAGTCTTTAAACTGTGTAGCCAATACAGGTTAATGATCATGATTTACTTAAGGATCAACTTAGTGTTACATGACTAGTCCTAAATGTGGTATATTTAGATGGGATTTTTCTGTGTGGGTGTATGTCGCTAGACCTTTTTCAATGTGAGTGTATGACATTGTACTCTACGTCATTTATAACATGGCTTATGTTGGTTATTAGAAACTCCCACCTTGTGAATTAAGTATTAGAAATAAAATAGTTGCATTAGACCAAATAATATTTTATGACTTGTTATGAAAACTTTAGAACTTGATAAGAGATTTAAGGTTTCCCAACTTATTACTATGTGGGTTCATCCCACAGTTTTTAGGTTCATTGCATGATATGTAGCCTCTTTTCATGATTATATCTACCAATTGGTATTCATTATGTTTGATGCATACACTCTCATACCGATATATTCTATGTATTGACCCCTTTTTGACTATATTCTTTTATGATATTGCGGAGTCCAGTCTTCTTAGCTAGCAATATATACTGTAGTAGTTGATATTGTCGATCATCTAGTGAGTCCTTTTAGCATCGAGGCCCAAAGTTTCTTCTTTCTTATTTCATGTTATTATCTAAGATTTATTATATTTGAGAACTGGTTGGGGGTTCATCCCAGTAGTCCATCCTATTGATTAGTAGAGGTTACAAACATGATGTTAGTGTGTTGACTATTCTAGTATAACTATCTTATGTCAAAGAGTTGCAACTTTTATATGTTACTTGTTCATTATTATCTTTATGGCTTATATGTTTCTGCTATATGTTTATATTTATGGCTAGTTGCATATATCAAGGGTTTTCTTTGGCCTACTTATGGGTCTTGGGTGCCATGTTACGTTTAGGGGGTCGCATCAGGGCCTGACAAACTTGGTATCAGAGCCCAAGGTTCAAGAGTCCTAGGGAATGTCTGAAACAGAATTTAGTAGAGTGTGTTTTATAGGTATGCAGCATGCCCCACTTATAATGGAGAGGCTACCAAAATTTTAGGAAATAGTCTCACTTCTTTCATGTCTTTCTTTGTTCTATAAAGTCTTAACTTAAACTTCCTCTACCAAATGTCGCAACTTGGCAGGCGAGGAGTCTTTGCGCAACTTGGTGCTATTTGTTTACATCCATTAGTTTGAAGGGACCTCCCCATTTTCTGTAGCTAGCAGGTTTTGAATGACCTCCCTCTCCCTCTAGTAATAATTCAGAGAAAATAAAAAGTTAGACAAAATACAAAGTTAGACAAAATACAAAGGTTTCAAAGTAGAACCAATTAGTTTCTTTCAGAAAAAATAGGCCTATTTCAAAGGATAATACTAATTAATCCCTTTCATATAATTTGACCAATTGTAACACAAGTAAATGGTGGGACTTTCTTCAAGGAACTTTGATGCATGCAAGTATGTTGATATAGGGATATGCAGGCCTTTTATGTGGATCTTTATTATCAGTAGCACTTCTAGTGATGTTGTGCTCTATCCTTTCAGATAATCATGCCTCCTTGCAGACAACCATCTTGTCGGGATAGCTATGCAGCCCAACCCTCTCCAGTAGCTCAACTAGAACAAGGCATCACTGCTGAATTTTGGGCTGATATTTAGCTATTGGACCAGAAGTCATTGCCTAGGTCAATTAATAACTTTTCTCTCCTTCGACCTCATTCAAAGGTACTTTAGCTGCTACAATCAGAGACCTTGTCAAACTGAGTCCACCTAACTTTACTAGGTCTAAGGTAGAGGCAAACCATTAGAATTTTCTGGATGAAGTTTTTGAGATTCTTGATGTGATGCAAATCAGAGGGGTGGAAAGAGTTGATTTAGTATCCTACCGGCTTAAGGAAGTGGCTCACCTCTAATACACTTAGTGGAATGATTATAAGGGGTGTGTCTACTCCAGCGACTTAGGAATGTTTTATTAAAGCTTTTCTCGATAGATTCTTCTGTATAAAGTTGTGGAAGCTAAACTAAAGGATTATATGAACCTTAGGAAAGGTTCCATGTGTGTGAGAGAATATGGACTGAAGTTCACGTAACTATCCAAATATGATCTAGATATGGTTGCTAATCGTAGGGAAAGAAAGTATACGCTGGAATAAATGATCTGGTGAAGAATGAATGTAAACTCAGATAGGATAGGATTGTACACGCAGGGCCCTTCGGGTCTCATATTTTGGCCCATGTGGAACCTTTTATTCTGGAGTAACAGTGGTAGAACGTAACAAAATATTATGACCTCCATGCTGATTGGAGATATGAATATCTCTTGACTTATGACATATGCTCAACAGATGTAGGAGGAAAAGCTAAGAGAGAGAGAGAGAGGAAGAACAAGCGAGCAAGGTTTTATCAGTTTGGCCAGAGTAAGTAGGGATTGGGTGGGGGAAGAAGGCCTCCTTCTCAGTAGAGGTTTTCAGCACCGACTTATAATCATCTAGTTCACTAGCTCCGACATATGGATACTGCCAATTTCTAAAAAGGAAGCCCCTGGGGTTAAATCTTAGGGTAATGCTCTAACTAATACAATGAATTTTCCCACTTGCAATCAGTGTTGGAGAAATAATGCATGAAATTGTTTAGCCTGGTAAAATTAATTTGTTTTGGTTATGGACAACCAGTCACAGAGTGAAGGATTGCCCTATGGTAAAAAAAAGAAATTGGATTTTGGTTATAGAACAGTGCATATCATCATCAGCTCCTATAATATGTCTTTCTTAATAGGTTTCTACTTAAAGAACCGATGGTGGTCAGCGCCAAAAATAGATTTATGCATTAGGTCCCCCTAAGATGAAGAGAATCGCCTTGATATTTTCACCGGTATGTTGCAATTCTCTCTATTGACTATTTTTTATTGTTAGATCTAGGATCTATATTGTATATTGTTACATCTTATGTTGTTGTGATGTTTGTGGTTATTCCTATTTCTCTCTCCAAGTCATTTTCGATCTCTACTCCAGTTGGTGACACCATAGTTGTCGAAAGGGTCTATCGGAACGATGCAGTTTCAATTCTTGGAAAAGTCACCTCTATAGACTTGATAAAGTTATACATGATTTATTTTTATGTCATACTTGGCATGGATTATTTACACTCATGATATGCCTCGTTGAATGCAGAACGCGAATAGTCAAGTTCCAGTTGGATGTCTAAGGATTATTTTCTCATACCTCATAGCAAGGAAGATAATTACAAAAGGGTGCATATACGACTTGGTTAGAGTTAAGGGCTATGAGTTCAATACTCCAACATTACGTTTAGTTATAGTGGTTAGATACTTCCATGCAGTGTTTCCTGACTGTCAGGATGAGAGATTGATTTTAGGATAGACACCTCTCTTGATACATTACTAATATCTATTCCTCCATATAGGATGGACCCAGATGAGATTAAATAACTCAAGTATTAGTTATCATATCTTCTAGATAAGGGGTTTACCAGGCCTAGTGTTTCACCTTGGGGACCCATGTCTTGTTCATGCACAAAAAGGATGGTTTTTTAGTATATGTACATACCACCGTCAGTTGAATAAGGTCACCATCAATAACAAGTATCTTGTTTATTGAATCGGTGACCTTTTTGACCAATTCCAGGGTGCTAGTTTCTTTTATCAGATAGACCTCAGGTTCGATTATCACCAACTCAAGGTTAAGGAGTGTGATGTTCCAAAGACTGCTTTTTAGAATCAGTATAGTTATTTTGAGTTTGTATTAATGTCATTCGGATTGACCAATTCCCTAGATGCTTTCATTGATCTTATGAATAGAATGTTCAAACCCTATATTGATTCCTTTGTGATTGTGTTTATTGATGACTACCTAGTTTACTCCAAGTATGAAGATGATCATGCTATCTATTTAAAAATACTCATCTAGACCCTTCTAGATTGTCAGTTATATGCTAAGTTTTCCATATGGGAATTTCTGATTAAATCCGTAGCATTCCTCGCCATTATCTCTAGAGAGGTATCCACATTGATTCTCAAAAGATAAATGTTTTGAAGAATTAGCCTAGACCTATTTGTCCGTATAAAATCAGGAGTTTCTTAGGTTTAACTGGTTACTACCAAAGGTTTGTAGAAGGTTTCTCATATGTTCTGCTTACCAAATTGACTTGAAGAAGGTTCAATTTTGAACAGTCAAATAGTTTCCAAGAGAGTTTTAGAGAACTGAAAGATAGGTTGACTTTAGCTCGAGTGTTGACCCTTCAAGAGGGTACTGAGGGTTTTTTGGTTTATTATGACGGTATAGGGTTGGTCTAGGTTGTGTTCTTATACAGAATGAGAAGGTTACATCTTATGCTTCTAGACAGATCAGGGTCCACAAGAAGAACTATGCAACTCACGACCTTGAGTAAGATGTTGTTCTCTTTCATCTTAAGCTATGGGGGCACTTTTGTATGTTGTTTATGTGGATGTATTTATTGATCATAAGAGTCACTAATATGTGTTTACTCAGAAATATTTGAACCTTAATAAAAAAAAATGGTTAGACTTCCTAAAATATTACAGTATGAGTAAGTTATTCCATCATGGTAAGGAAAATGTGGTTTCCCTTAGTAGGATTTTTATGGGGAGTTTAGCTCATGTTGATGACTGTAAGAAGGAAGTTTCTAGATATGTACAAAGGCTTGCACACTTGGGTTTCAGGATATTTAAGACTGATGATGGTGGTATAGAAGTCCAAAATAAATCTTAGTGATAGTTGGTTGTAAAGGTAAAAGAAAAAAAAAGGATAGTGGTTCGGTCTTGCTTTAATTGAAGGGTGCTATTGGTAAGCAAAAAGTCCAAGTTTTCTCCCAAGGGAGAGATGGGATGGTTTGTTATCAAGGATGCTTATGGGTTCTAGATTTTGATTGATTGAAGTAAAAGATGCTTTTTGAGGCTCACAGTTCTAGGTACTCTCTTCATCTTGGTGCTACCAAGAAATACAAAAACTTGAAAAAAGCTTACTGGTGGAATGAAATGAAAAAGGACATAAGCTGAGTATGTGGATGTTTTTCCCAACTAGTCAACAAGTGAAAGTTAGAGATTAGAATCTAGAAGGTGAAATGTAGAGGTTTTAGATTCCGACATGAAAATAGGAAGTTATAAACATGGACTTCATTACTGGGCTACTACATACTAATAGGCAGCGTGTTTCTATTTGGGTGATTGTTGATAGGATAACCACAACAAATTTACAGAAGAGGAGTATTACATATTATACCTTCAGGAGGTTGTCCTTATGCATGGTATTCCCTTGACTATCATCTTAGATTAGGGTACCTAGTTTTCTTCAATGTTTTGAGAATCTTTTTAGTGTGGTTTGGATTCTTAGATTCACCTTAGCACTGCTTTTCACCGCATATAGATGCTCAAGTTGACCAGACCATGCGGACTCTATAGGATATGTTATAACTTTCCGTAGTTGATTTTGAAGGTATTGGGATGACCATCTACCTTTGATTTTGCATAAAATAATAGCTATCATTCTAGTATCCAAATGGCTCTATTTGAGGCCTTATATGAGAGGATATATAGATCTGCTATTGGATGGTTTGAGAATTCTGATATAGCTGTGATAGGACCATATTTATTATTTGAGGCTA
>JBDJHY010289429.1:0-10090 GCA_039654485.1 Withania somnifera
GAGGGTTCGACAATCCGGCTCGCAAGAGCCACTATATTACTTGTACGATCGCGTACACTTGCGTGTGCGTTTGGACATAACACTAGGTTTTCCTTTATTTTAGACTGGGTTCTTTTTTAATGCTAGTTTGGTCTAACCAGTCGTTGGGATGGATTAGTAATTGGCATGACTTCCCTTCTATTTATTTGTGCTAGTTTACCTTCTGGGGCCCATGCGGGGCCCGTTGTTAGCTGTAGGCTGTGGTTAGTGTGCCCGACTTGTTGGGAGTGACCATGTGTCTGTGTTATTGGTACAGAGTTACTTGATAGTTACTTGGTGATTTGTTCGCTTAGCTGATGGCTTCTGGCCTTTCTATACTTCGAGTGTATTCCCTTTTTCTTTGATTGACATGCATTTATGCATTTTACATTCTAGGGGTTGGCGATTGAGCACTAGCGTGTCCTAGGGCATTATTAGCTTTATATTCATTAACTAATTAAAATGTAAAGTTCCTTTTGACTTAATTATTAGTAAAACAGGGATTTTCTTGTACTTATATGTACAAGCACTACTACTCTTTGGTATAGCTCTATATTTTAATATCAAAGGAATAAAGGGTTTTTAATTGTCATAGATGATACATGTATTGTTACTTAAATTGGCACTAGTAGGGCCGAGGGCCCTATCACTTTCGTTTCTCTTATCATCATTGTTGTTGTGTTGAGACCATGCATGTTTATATTATCGATTTGGGTGGTATGAATGGTGTTATCAGGGCTTAGACTCTTCTTTCAATCTAGAGGCACGGTCTTATGGGGCAAAAACCCTGATTTGGCATAGATGAGGCACCAACCTCTGATATGGGTACTGATGGGATATTTTCCCTGCATTTGAGTTTGAGACGCGGTCCTCCGAGGTATAAACCCTGATTATGGAATATGCGGGGCATAGAATCTGTATGGGATTTAGGGGCACAGTCCTCTGGGGCTTAGACCCTGGGTTGGCATGTTTTTGGCGGAGTCCACCGATATTGGACCTTTTAGGGCGGATCCCCTGGTATTGGTACTTTTGGGGCGAAGTCCCCCAATATTAGCACTTTTGGGCGGAGTCCCCTAGTATTGGCACTTTTGGGCTGGAGTCCCCCATTATTGGAACTTTTGGGGTGGAGTCCCCTGGTATTCGAACTTTTGGGGCACCGTACCCCAGAATGATATCCCATAGTTTAGATTTACTTTCCATCACCCTCATGCATTCATTCTTACGTGTTTGTGCTTGCTGGGCTTAAGGGGGGAGTAATGGCGAGTTTGTTTGTGCTGTATGTATCCACTAGTGGGATGGGACACCCCTTGATTTTTTATTTTAATGTCTCTCTATTCTACTTATATGCTTGTTTTCCCTTAGTTTTACTTGTTCCATCTGTTGGTCGAGTGAGCTAGAATCCGGGTATGCTTTTTTAGGTTCATGACCTATATTCGTTAATTTTAGTCATTTCCTTATAGTTATGCTTTGTTTCTATAATGTTTTTACTTGATTTTCTTCTGAAATATTTTACTTAATCGGTGTTGTTACTTTTATTTAATTTATGCCCAGTCGGCTGATGATGCCTATTGGATACCTTGTGTTTTGGTACTCATGCTACACTTCGGTGCCATTTTCGTGGTGCAGAAACTATCGCGCCTTCACAGGAGACGTGATCCTCTTGAGTAGAGGAGAAGGTGATTTCAGAGATCAAGTTAAGATCTAGCATTCGGTCTGAGGCTGTTCTTCAGCTGCATTGGGATCCTACCTTATCTTGTTCAAGATAAACCGATTTTGTATTTACCTCCCATTAGAGCAGCTGTATATATTAACTTTTTGATACTATGATGTAGTTAGCTCCATTTTTTCACAGTCAGAAGTTCTCAGAGGTATTGTAGTTGTCTTGCAATTGTATACATATTCTATTTATCTTACTCCTTTCTGCTTTATTATTGTTGGTCATTTGTTATCAGCCTATAGTTTGTTGTCTGGGCCAAGGTATTAGGGCTTGTCTATTGAAGGGTGGTAGACGCCATTAGGATATGGGTTTTGGGTCATGACACTTACCCACGAGAGTAGACGCACAATAAGGTATAGAAAATGCATCAAATAACATGTCAAAACCAACAACGAAGTATGTAGACACATAAGAGTGGGTAGATCCAGGATTATAAAGCACAGAAGTAGGCCTATGACAAATCGGGACGATCCTTGTGATCAAAATGTTTTATGAATAAGCCTCGAATCTCCCTAGAAAGGCATAGCACTATATATGCCCACATCTGGGCTAAAATGGACCTCGACCATGACTTCTTCCCACTTGCAGTGCACCCATACCAGTCTATGCATCTCTCTCTATCTATCCACCTCCTCTATATCTACCCTAAGGTGTCGGTTGCCTATAGGAGCATGCGAGACCTAATAAGACTGCTGAGACTCTAACAATATGCATTGAGGATAATATATCTAAATGTGATTGATATCATAAGTAAACGATCTCCTGGAAGTTGTAGGCTGATGTAAAGAACTCTGAGACCCGATATAGACACCCCGACTTGAGAACCTTTGATGAGATCCATACGAACTCTATATGGGGCTTAATGAACTCTTTATGGTCTTACTAGTACTAGAGTTCTACATGGATGCCTAAAATGGCACTCATTGGTGAGAATGTCTTACATGATAAAAAGGAACCTACCTCCAGAAGAGGCACCCGAATACTAACCATAAGGATGAGGCCTCTTCCCACTACTATCACCGAACTGGGCTCTATGTAGCTGCTCAAAACCTCTAGCTACCAAAATCACACTCTGCAATGTGTTAGGAGGTTGTAAATACCGAAGTTTGGAGAGGAGCCATAAACCCCCTCATAAACTTAGCTATCTTCTCCTGCTCATCTAACAAGATGGCCAAGGCATGTCTAGACAGCTCATAAAAACGAGATACATACTCATCAATGGTCATACCCTTCTGCCTCAACTCATCAAACTATTGACATAGACTATCTCTCACACTGCGAGATACATATCTATCCATAAAATCCTAAGGAAAAATCTCCCAAGTCATAGGAGGAGACCCAGCTAGTCAAGAATCAACATAAGAACGCTAACACTATTGGGCTGTCCCTCGAAGCTACAGAACTCTATAATCTACCCCATGTGTTTGTAACAATCCCACACTCTATAGTAGCTCATGGTACGTAGTCAGAAACTCATATGGATACTTAGTCGACCCACTCTTAAGCTGCAGTGGGTCCATCTTTTTAAACACCGCATATATATATTACTGCTTATTAGAAATTGTAGCAATAAGTGGGCCTAATACTCAAACCCCTAGAATCTGTAGCTCATGAACTCGATGTGAAATCAATGGCTGCCCCACCATCCCCTGAACTTTGGGTGGTTGTCCTGCTGGAACCTGAACCTCGGGTGGATGACCCACCTGAACTGAAATCACTGGTGGCTGGCCCACCGGATTATGAACTATCAAAAGGGCATGTTGATCCAGGGTCACTAACCCATCCCTAGGGTGTAACACCTTGTGCCATGTCTCATGTACCCTAAGAACTCTCTAGACCTACCGCAGGCTCTACCTCGCCCTTTACTCTGCCCCTTCCTCTACCTCTGGCAGCTAGCTTTGGTACATACTGGGGCTCATAAACACTATCTTCTGAAGCTTTGGTCCTCATCATCTGTCAACATAAGCATTCAAAGACTCAGCACATGCATAACAATCATGCTAGATAATAAATGGAAGAATGAAAAGATGTTTCCTAGAGTTTCCTATCCTCTCAAAGACAAGTAACGTACGTCTTCACACCGATCCACAAGATTTTAATAAACTTTTTTTATGAACAGTGGGACCTAAGAACTAGGGCTCTAACACTAAGTTGCCACACCCCAAAATTAGATGTGAAGGCATCTACTTTTCCCAAACCCAAAAGGTCAGCAAAATAATATAGTAAGGTAAAAAAGGAAAATAAACTACAATGTACTATAAAATGTGGAAGACAAAACTATGTGAACATATATGTAACCGTAAATACCAAGGACCTAAAGTCACTGTTCACAAGACTCTATAGAATTAAATACAATAAGTCTAGATGTATAAACATAATCTATATAAAGTAAAGATAGTGGAAAAAATAAAGATAGATTAGGACTCTCGTCAACTGATGAAGGGACGATCAACTACCTCTAAAGACCTCGAAGTATGCCTAGACTACTGGGGAGATGCGAGAATCACTAATTCCAAGTCTCAGCTTTGCATAAAAGTGCAAAAAATAAAGAAATTAGTACAAAAAAGAGATACTCGGAAGCATCCTAAGCTGGTTTAACTATAACTAGAAAACAAAAGCCCCTAACCCCTAACTGATCCTCCAATATACTATAACCTGCAACAGTGTCTATACTACTACAACAACCCATCAAAAGTATAAATCATTATCAACAGAAATAAACTATCATAAGGTATTCTCAAAGGATCAGTCAGCAATTGACAATCCCAGTGAATCAGTTATTGAAGGATAATCTCAGTGAAACAATCAATACATATAATCTCAAGGAATAAAAAATAATCAGATAGTCTCAAAGAATCAACAAATATTGGACAATCACAAAGAATCAATCAATATGGACCGATAATCAACACAACAAATAGAATGGATGCAATGCAGTATGCAAGTGACTCGATGCATGTCTATATCCTATACACACCATCTGGCATTCATCATCACTCCGGACCCATGAGAGACTCGCGAGGTCCATGTACTCACAATATCTGGACCCCCGAAATGAACCTTAGGCTGTCTAATCCATATCATAGACCTCCGTAAGAGCCTAGAACTTTCTATCCATAACCTTGACCTACGATATGAACTCGGATTGTCCAATCCAACCTACTTCCCATAGATCACAAATTATAGTTCAAGTTTCATACTTAATGTTTTAAGTGCAATTATCATATGCATTTCATAGGAGTATTACAGTCTTAGATTTTAATTAAAATTCAATATTAAAATGATAAAGACAATTCATCAAGTCAACCTCACCAACAAATAAACCATTAATCCTAGTTTCCCTATCCCGGTATCATTTCCTATACATGATTCAAGTCAAGAAATTCATTGACCAACCTGAATATATGCAAGGTTCATTAAATTTATCAAGTTCCCATATTAATCCCACTTATTCATTTGAGACCCAATATACATAAACAAAGTCATTCCTAAACAATCATTTATCCCCAAATCACAAACATTTAGCAAGCAATTGTTAACTAATTATTGAAAAACCATAAGAACCTCAATTTTCCTTAAGTTTGGAGAAAATTCCTTACTCGTATGCTTTAACCTCCCTTTTATCTTCATAACAAGCATAATCTAGTTACTAAACAAGGAATACAAGAAATATACATTAATTAACACTCACAACCCAAGAAATAAAGGTTCATGCAAAAACTAACCCCGAGCCCATGGGGTCACGATTGAAACTTTATTGTGAAATAATTTTACCCATTACTAAGGGGTGATAAATATTAAGTTTCATAAAAAATCCATTCCATTTCATAACAAAATTCTCAATTTCTTATCATTTTCGAGTTCATATTTTAACTGATTGTTTTGAGGTTAAAAATTATAAAATTTCAATGTGAAAGCATATTAAAATAACATAGAATCCATGGAAATAAGTTTAGAAAACTTACCCAATTGAATAAACTTTAAAAAATTGCTTATATCTTTCCAAATAGGGTTTTTGAGTGAGTGTTTGCATGAAACAATGAACAATAAACATGAGCCCTCTATTTTTAAAATGCCTAGGTGCACTTCCCAATGATTCACCACGAATACAGTGTCTCGAGTTCTATTCCTCCGCGAATGCGGTCCACATGACGCACATAAAGAGTAAAAAAGTCAACGCCTCTTTGAGAACACGGTGGCCCTCCGCGAATGCAGAGAAGGAAATGACAGCAACATAACAACAACATTTGACAACTGTTTACCAACAAAACATAGACTTCGAATGAATCTTGGGGATTCGTTCTGAATCCCGTTACATCAAACCATATAGGAATACATACTAATTTTAATGTTCCCGACTTAACAGAACCACCAAAATACGGATATGAGTTCTCCTAGACCCGATACCTATTAAGGGTTTATATTAATAAAAACAAATACCAAAATGAAAAAACTGCCCCCGGGGCTTATGAAAAATATAAAAGACTTCATTCTAGGCGCAAAAACCATATCTTGAATACGACAAAAATAATTTTCAATTCTGGGCACTCTAAGCTCAAATATTGATAAAAGTCAACTATTTTACTTATAAATCAACTTTATCCCATCTAAGTGCTCAAGCTCACCATGCAAGGTTTAAAACAGGAAAAGAAAGTTTAAATAGACCAAAATTAACATTCTGAAGTTGATAGAACTGATAGGTTTATGATACAAGGTCCCCAACTCCAAATGACCCTGTAGTTCCTTATTTCTCACTTAAATCCTCAAAACTCAAACATTTCAAAAACTTATACTCAAAGTAATTTGGTTTCTAATCCAACCATAAAATCACACTTTGGTTTAATGAGCTACGAAAAGGGGTAAAATGGCCAAAATACACTGAAATGGAAAAAAAACCTTTAAGGCTCATTACACTTATAATGAAATATTAGTTTTTATCTACGTACTTTTTAAAAACCACACTGGTTAAATTTAAACGTAATAGTAGATCCTCGGACCTTTGTCTCTTATCTCTAATATCAAATCATACTTGTTAATGCTGAAGATATAGTTTGCATTAGAATATGGTATTTTCAACATCAAGAAGCACGATTTGATTATCATAGATAAAAGATAGATATCCTGAAATGCACTACTACGTTCAAATTTATTTATCCTAATTGTACTATACTTAAATTTGGATACATTACAATGAAATATTAGTTTTTACCTGCATACTTTTTAGAAATCATACTAGTCAAATTTGAATGTAATATTACATCCCCGTACCTTTTGCTCTCATATCTAATATCAAATCACAATTGTGGCTGGTGAAG
This sequence comes from Withania somnifera, assembly GCA_039654485.1. Classification (NCBI taxonomy): domain Eukaryota; kingdom Viridiplantae; phylum Streptophyta; class Magnoliopsida; order Solanales; family Solanaceae; genus Withania; species Withania somnifera. The sequence goes on from JBDJHY010289429.1 coordinate 7,051, forward strand.
ATACCAGTTTGCATTAGCAAATGGTCTCTTCAACATTAAAAAAGGTGATATGATTGTTAGAGGTCCTAAAAAGCATTACTATATTCAAATAGTTTATACTAGTTTTAATACAATTGAACTCTGGATACAACCGAACCTTTTTCTCTTGTATTTAAAACCATATATTACCTAACCTTGCATTTGACTAAGTTACAATGAAATATTAGTCACCACTCCACTAAAATTGAAACTATTGTATCTTTCTTGACATGTAGAAATATTGATATAGATCGGTGTTTTTTGTTCCCAAACACCATCATCGTAGAGATGTATAGTACCGTCATAATTCCACCTTATTGTAAAATAGTGACACATCGATGATCCTTTTTTTTCATAGTTTTCTCCTCCTGGAGCATTATACCACTTCCAAACTCTTTTTATTTTTCTCCATACATATTTAATTTAGACTCAACTTCATCTTTTCCATTATTTACTTCTTCACATTTCCTCTCCATATCCTTTAATTGATTTTCCTTATTTATCTCTTTTTTATAAACGATCATTAATTTATTCTGTCTTAACTCATTCCCTCCCAACTTGTCCAATTCAGTTTGTTCCTTCATAGTTAGTACCTATAGTTTTACATATTCAAACTAATATTACAGATGATATTAGTTGGATATTCATAATATAGGTATTCATTACGAAGAAAAGACCAAATTAATAGGGAATGGATTAGACAGAATAGATAAATAATCATTCATGAGAAAGAGATAAATAAGGACAATCTATTGAAGGATATGGAGAGGAAAATGTGAAAAAATAAATAACAAAAAGAAAAAGTTAAGTCCAAATTGATGATTTAAGAAGAAAACTAAAAAGATCTTAAAAGTGGTATCATGCTCAAGGAGGAGAAAACTGCGAAAAAAGGGTCGTTGGAGTGTCACTGTTTTAAAAGAAAGTGGGTGACAGGACTATACATTTCTATGATATCATTGTGTAGTCTACATTTCTACAATATCATTGTGTAGTCATATAACACAAAAATTCGACTTGATATTGCTAACTATAAAGAAAGACAAACGCATGATTATGAAGGACTAATAACTATTATTTCATTATAACTACTACGTAAGAGGCAACTTACATTTGGCTGAGTATAAACTAAGCTAACTTAGAGTTTGATTAAGTATGCTAAACTTAGAGTTCATTTGTATTAAACTATCCTCAATTTCACAAATACTCAACTTCACAAGGCCACCCTAAAATCAACTTCATAGTGTGTTAACTTGTAATCATCTTCAAGTTCACCAAATTCAACCATACTTAAGTTCAGGAGTATTAAACTTCACAAGAACTAAACTTCACAAATTCAACCTAAAACAACATTAAAGTCCTCAAGCTAACTCTGAACTAACTTACATTTGGCTAAGTATGAGTTGTATCTTTTTGGCTAAGTGTAAATTCACAACTTCACTCTAAAATCAATTTTATATTTTACTAAACTTGAATTTCATTTATAACCACCTTCAAGTTTATGAATGAAACTAAACTACTCAAGTTCGCAAGTACTAAACTTCAAAAGTTCAACCTAAAACAACATTAAAGTCCATAAGCTAACTTACATTTGTTTAGATATGAGTTGTATTTTTTTGGTTAAGTGTAAGTAGACAACTTCACCATAAAATCAACTTCACATTTTTCTAAATATCATTTATAATCACCTTCAAGTTTACTAAATTCAACTAAGCTACTTAATTTCATAAGTATTCAATTTCACAAGTTCAACCTAAAACAACATTAAAGTCTACAAGCTAATTATGAGCTAACTTACATACTTTACCCTAAAATCAACTTCACATTTTCCTATAATAACCTTCAAGTTTATGAAATTCAACTAAACTACTCAAATTCACAAGTTCAACCTAAAACAACATTAAAGTCCAAAAACTAACTCTGAGCTAACTTGCATTTGCCTAAGTATGAGTTGTATTTTTTTGGCTAAATGTAAGTTCACAACTTCACTCTAAAACCAACATTACAAGGGATCACGCATACCAAGGGGTAGATAGACAAGAGAAAATCCCGGTAACACAGGACACATGGATTAAAGTTTAAAATTGAACCTAAAATAAAATTCAAGTTCAATAATTCTAATAATGTCTATAGTAATTCAAGGTTTATAAACTAACAATGTCTAAAACAATTTAATATTCAAAATAGACAAGCTAAAATTGATGTGTTTCAACTAATTGGAGTAAACTAGTTAGGGAAAAAAACTAAATAAATCCTAAGTTGAAATAAACTAATAATATAATACACACCAAATAATAAATAACAAAACTCACTTACAAATCTATTAAAACTAACAATATAATGTACTTGAAAGTGTAATTACAAAATAAAGTTAAATTTGAAACCATAACCTTGAAGATTAGGATTCTAACTAGTACTAGTTGTTTGTTAGATTGGTGGTGGAGTATGACAGTAGTGGTAGTTTGGAAATGACAGGGGAGAATAAAAAATGAGAGAAGAGAAATGGAGAAGAGAAAGAGTGAAATGGGAAATGATAAAAAGACTCGACTGTGGGTTTGCATGTAAAACAAAAAGCAATGAATTGCATCACTTATTCTGTCACTTTTTGTATTAATGAGTTGACTAGAATTGACAAAAAATATGGACATAAGCGATACTGTCTGCCGTTTATTTAATAAATTAATTAGTAAATTAAAAATTAAAAACAGGGACAGACAGCGTGGTAAAAGTCTGATGTTTTTATAAAAAATAAAATAAATTATATATAAATATTTTGGTAGGAAAGTCCGTGAATAAAGAAATGGACAAAACCACTATGTCTATCACTTTTGTTAAAAAAATTAGAAAAATAAAAATAATTAAAATAAATGACGGACTGTTGTTGTAATGACCCGTTCGATCATTTTCTTGCTTTTCTTCTTTATCTGTGCTTAGAGATGTCTAGTAGATTTCCCAAGTCATTTATGACTTGATGGGACCGGTAGCTTGGTACCCTAGCAACTCGTTTGCATGTTATCTTAGTTTT
>JBDJHY010289451.1:0-10090 GCA_039654485.1 Withania somnifera
AAGCAGGAAGCTACAGAAGATCCTCTAGTAGATTAAGTAGCTTATCAAAAGTTGCACTGTTGAAGTTAAGTTCGTAACGCTCGTAATAACTTAAAACTGCTGGAGTTAGGAAAGATATGGTTAAGACGGTTTTAACAGATGATACCAACAGCCACAAATAAAAAGGTCTGAGAACCTTTCTCTGACAAAAACATGTGGATGATGAGAGGATTTGCTTAACTGAAGTGAAAAAAGGTGAAATTGTAAGAGTTTTCACAATGTGAGAGAAAAGGTAGTACAGTCGGACTATTCCTAATTGACATCGAGCTAGATGGATGAAGCACTTGAGAAAAAGAGTGCATAAAATGTTTGGGAAAAGCATAAGTAACCCCTTTATGATCGAAATCCTAGGGATTCACCTTTACTCTACAGGGGTCCTATCACTCCCTGAACAATCTTAGAATGGAAAAAATGCCACTCTGAGTGTATTACACGTGTTTCACATGCTTTTTAACATTAAATCAATTATTTTACTTGTTTTTCATTCAGACTCTCCCTTCTGTCTCTTAAATTACTGAATTCTTTCTTCTCTTACTTCTTGTTTTTCATTAAATCTCTTTCTCTTTCTTAATTTCTGAATTCTTTTTTCTCTCACTAATTTGTTAGTACTTTTTTCATTTCAATGGCAAATTTCCTCTGCCAAGAAAAGTCTCTTCCATTAGCGAGATTAGGAGCTTTCAAAGAGCTGGAGCGTTGACCGGAGACAATGATTGGAAGCCTCGAGCAACTCACTCCGACCCAATTATTTTGCTACTGGTTTGAGAGTGATGGTGTAACAACAGAAATTCGATGATTTACCTCGAGCAACTCACTTCAACCCAATTATTTTGCTACTGGTTTGAGACTAACGGTGTAACAACAGAAATTCGATGATTTATTTGTTGTATTGGGGTGGCTTGACATTGGTTCGCTGGTGGTATTTGAATGGAAGAGAGCGAGGTGGTGTTTTCCGATTCCGGCATGGTGGTTCTAAAGGGAGAAAAAAGAGAAGAGCCAGAGCTCTGTTTTTTACGACCTGGAGTGGATGTATGGTGACTTCACATGGCTTTTACGGCTGAAGAGGACGATGGACAATAGCGGAGGAATAGTGATTCAGATCTCCATGAGCTGTGCATCGTTGCCTTGTGAAAATTGTTCTTCCCCATCTCTCTTCAATCATTTCCTTTTTCTTCCCCTGTAAAAAACAAAATCTCCCTGTTCCCTGTGCTTTGAAATTGTTTTGTTTGTGAATTGTAGTAATAAAAAATTTGGGAGAAGTGATTAAAAGAATAATTTTTTATACTTGTTGTTGGATTGGCCTTCTTTTTTTCACTTAATATATGCTTGTTCCAAGATTGCAATTTGATGAATTTTAAGTTTATCAGCGGGTTGCATACAGAAGAAAATTTTCAAATGGAGAAGAAGAGGTTTAGGAGATGGAGTCTAATTCCTTAGATGTAATTGATTGAGTAATGTTCATTTAAAAAAATGACATTTATACCTGTTAATTACTTCTAGAATTATTTTTGTAACTTCTACTTGCCTTCAAGAAAGTGTGTGCACTCTCTATGCCACGTCGGCACTCAAGGTGGCATTTGTTCCATTTTTAAAATAGTTTAGGGGGGTAATAGGACCCCCGTAATGGAAAGGTGTGTCCCTAGTATTTCAATCATAGATTAAGTGGGTCTTTATGCCTTTACCTAAAATATTAGTGAGTATATTTACCAATTATAATATATCTACCAGCTCATCATATGAGAAATAATTTGAATAATAAACACGCTGAACACTTACGATGCACGGAAGTCAACTCCGACAGGTCTGGGAAGTTGCAAAAAGCCCCGAGAATATAAATCAGTTGCAAAAACTGTCTGTATTTATTAGAGTCTCATCAGTATTTTCAAATGAAAAGTTAGGAGATCTCAAGACAAGACATTTTATAAATCAAACATCTCAAAATAAAACAAAGCATTTAACCATCTTAAAGATCACAGTAGGTGAATGAAAACGTACACCGGCCGCATCAGACAGAAACATGCAGCTTGATATTATATTGATGAGAAAGAACTTTTTAAATAAGCAGTCAAATTCAATATAACTTCTGGTGTAGATATCGTATTCTAGTCATGAAAGTGGTTGTACCAATGGACCATTGCATTTCCATGAAAAGTGAACGGAATGTTGAAAACAAGATCATACAACAATTCCTACTCACAGAGAAAAAGCATGAGCAGTTTAGTATAGGGGGCAAAAAAGGTCACTGAACTGTGGTAGTCCAGATGACATTTGGAGAAGAGTTTCAAAGTCCACAAAGACTCAAGAGTACATTGGTACTTTTCAGTCATATCCTTTTAATGGCATGAAGCACAAAAATCACGCGACTTGGTTGATCACTGTATATCCAACCTCAACAGATGGGAGTACATAGCAAAAGTTTGAAACCAGATCTAAAATAGGAAAAACGTTTGCAAGGTCTTTTTAGTGTAAGCTCCTCGGAAAACAAAAATTACATACACTAGATAAATCAGAGTATAGTCACTTGTTCAACATGTTTCCAAATCAGACAGAAACTAATGTCTAAAGGCAGCACTGGTGACAACTGTAGATGTTCAATGTTGGATACAAGCTATTGACGAGTTAAAATGGTAAGCTAGAGATAACTTAGTATTAACAATTTGAGTAACACTTACAGAGAGATATTGAAACAGTCCATCTGATACTTGGGGTTTCAAATATACACCACCAGTTATGTAAGAAGCCTGTGCCCAGATATGCACCATTACATCAGTGAGCCAAAATTTAACTCATAATGGGAAAGAATAGATTTAAAATCAAAACTTGCAGGTATAGAAATGCTACCTGCTGAAGAAAAGCAGAATGCTGAGATCCTATTACACATGAATCAACGGGTACCTGAAATGAAAATGCATTGCATTTCATAGAGTAAAATTGCAATACAACAATCTGAGTACAGATCACTAACTTAATAAATTCTACGTTACGAAGATAATGAGACAACTTCCTAATTAATCTATAAGTAAATGAAAGTTTACAAAATTGAAAATAAGGAGTTCCTAAATCCTCTATTTACCATTGAACGTTGAGCTGAGAAAATTGAATTCATGACTGCAACATATCTGCAAAAAAGAACATGTTTCAGCAGAGAACCTAACAATGAGAAGATTGTAGGAGCTACTAAGATCCAACATACTGTCCCGGCCCATCTGGAGATCCATGCAGACACAATATCTGCCATAATTTCAAGCACAATTTCTTAGTAAATATCAATATTCATATTCAACATAATAGAAGAGGAATCAAATTTTTAAGTACACAACAAGAAAAGACACAATTTTTTCCTAACAATTACATTACTGCAATAGGACACTAAATGATCAAATTAAGAAAAACAATAAAACCACATCACTGTTGTAGAAATATCTGGGAATATGATAATAAGAAATTGCCCATGAAATGGGACAGGAAATGGCAGTAACAATGTAGCCATTTCATCGGGAATGGTTAGTTTATTTTCTTGAAAGGATGGGAACAATAGTTTCACTATTCCATAGGATAAAAAATGTAGTACTAATAAATCAGGACACTTTGAAATTCAACTGATGATTTTGTTTAAGGCAGTGTTATCAAAAGCGAAAAGTGAAAAAAACTTTTAAGGTTTGCTGGGGCTTAATGCGCAAAGCGCAAATTAAAGTGTGGCCTTCAATGAAAAAAAGTGCAAAGGGAGCATAAATAAAAATATATATGTTTAGTCCAATACTAATAGTTATAGCGTATATGACAAATATATGAACAAAGAAATTGAAAAACAATTACGACAAAGTGAAATGTCAATTTCTTGATGTTGCCTCTTTGACAAGGAAAAGTATGTCTTAAAAACTTGATGAGACATTTAAGCACACATAAAGCGAGGCAGAGCGCTCAACACGTTTTTGAGCCTCACTTTAGGGCTTAAGCATGCTTTAAGAGCACCTTTGATAACTGTTTATATTAAAGTATCACCTCACCAAAACCCTCATAAGTTGGTTATCCACTTGTGAGGCTAAGAAACACTTTTTCAGGAGTAACATGAAACATAAAAGGACAAATAAGCCACTGGGAAAACCTAGAAGTTCTTTCTTCCCTTGGATGAGTGATATTTCCATGGACAACGTACGTGGCATAACAACATTTTATGCAAATATTAAAATTACTATTGCAAATGGATCGACCAGGAAAATATCACATAAGAACAAAATCTACAAGCGTAACTGGATAAACAAAATCCACAGAAATACTAGAAGAAATTCCCATAGCAGTTTCAGTTTCTTATGCAATGAGGAACTTACCCGAGGCTGTGGATGAAGAGGCCCTGAACGAAATAACCGTTGAATATCTAACAGTTCACACAGGTCAAGAGAAGCATTTCGTCTTAATAAGCATGAATTCAAAGCTATGCACCATAACAGATAAAAACCAGTGGCAGATGTTGCTTATTAGCTATGGGTTCAAGCAAACTCAGTATTATTCTAATATGGAACATGAATACAAGTGAAAAATACTAAGATGTTAACAAAATATTATATTTTGAACCTATAATTTCAACAACATACCCAGTATCCTAGAGTACGTAGACCTTAAGTTGTTTCCAATAGACCCTCAGCTCAGTAAAAAGAAAATCTAAAGCAATCGAGGTATAAGGACCAACAAATAGTAACAAGATCGAAGGACAAGAAACTACAGGGGCAATACTAGAACTACTAATTATGAACGGGTAGCAAGACAAACCCTGCATTCTACTGACCTTCTACCGACCTTCTACCTAATACGTGTCCTCTACATACTCCTATCCAAGGTCATGTTCACAGTAAAAGTACAATAAATCCAGTACTGAAAACTTTTAACGGATGAACCAAACAAGTTCAAGTCTTGGATTTGGCTCTCGATAAAAATAAATGATTAATATTGCAGTTCAATAAAACAACAAAATACCCGGTGTACTCCCACAAAGTGGGGTCGGGTAAGGTAGAATATATGTGCAGACCTTACCCCTGCCTTGTACAGGTAAAGAGGCTATTTTCGGGATACCCGCAACTCTAAAATTGCAATTCAATGAGAATATAAATTAAAAAAAAAAACTACAAAAACAACAAACATGAAAGTGAGTGAGGATACAGCACAAAGCCATAGAAAGGGAACCAGAAAGCAGTGAAAATCCAACTCCATCAACAGAATCTTCTCGACTCAAGGACTCATCTTTATCCACAAAATCCTCCAATTTGTCCAACAAGCACTCAGCCCTTTGCATTGACGAAGTAGACGAATCGAATACATAATCACATGAATTGTACCCAGTTGCAATCACAACCACCTGATTCATCTGATTCAGTAATAGCATGGAATTCAAGAAAGCAAGAACCTGCATTTTCATTAATTCAATACAAGGACTTTCAATTTAAAAAAAAAAATCAAAATTTTGGGGTTTTTACATGAGATAAGAATCTAGAGAATGTGAAAGGAGTGTTGTTCATTGAGCTCCAGAAGTAGGGATTTGTGTCGACGAGAACCACTAATAGGCTCACATCGTCTGCGTAAAGCTTTGATGATACCGGAGTCATCGCCATCGCCGCCGCCGCCGGAACTTAGTGGAATATGGGAAAAGAGCATTTGGATGTCTTAACACCAAATCTTATTTTAATACAAAATTTAATATTAGACATCTCCAATCTAATACTATCTATATTCACACTTTTATAATACTATCACCAATACTGTATCTTTTATTATTTTTAATATATAATACTTTTAATTTAACATATTATTAATGAAATATTTTTAATTAAGTCTCTAATATTTTTAATTTCTTTTTATATAATATTCTTATGATATTAATTTTGAATTCTCATTTTATTATATAACTTTTATAAAATATTTTTCATATATATATCTAAAATGATTTACTATTGAGTCATGTCTCATTTCGCGATGAAACAAGAATCGTGTTGAAAAAATATGGAACATCCATTCGGGATTTTGTAATCTCATTTTGCAATTATTAAAGGGATGTTATATTTTTGAAGAAAAAAAAATGCTACACAATGTATTAACTATATATATTATATTGCACAATATGATAGTTAAGGATGAGCGTGATTTTAATGCATTAATTCAATTTGAATAATTTTTATTTGAATTAAAAAATTATTTGAATAGTTTTTATTTCAACATAAAAAAGGAAATAGGTATTCATTTTGAACTTTATAATTTGTTAATAAAGCATTTATAAAAGCAGTTAAAATCGTATACGTATTATCTCATAATTCATTAAAAGAGAAATGTCTTAAATTTTAAAATTAATGTCAGCAATAATAGTGGTTCAATAAAAATATTATCTTCTATCTAAAAAGAATCACAAACATTAATGTGAAGCAAATTAGCTTGAAAATTGATTCAAGCTAAGGTAGATAAGAGGAAAGAAGTAAGAAGTAATTGGCATAATTTTCAGCTGCGGGGAAACAAAATAGTGTGTCACCATGGTATATATTATGATAAACATAATGTAACAACAGCAGGACAGTGTGATTGAGTGGTCTAAGGCACTAGATTTAGGCTCTGGTGCGAAAGGGCGTGGGTGAGAAAATAAATAATGAATAAAAGTTGAAGGCCACGTGGCAAAATACAAGACTTCAATTAGGTCAGTATTGTCTCAATCACACACATTCTCTATTTGTTTCGTGAATAGCTATTATCTCAAAATGATTTGAAGAAGTAGCAATGACAAACTGTTTTATAAATCGCCACGATATAGTAGTTCCTCCAAATGTGAACACATAGTTGTTTGAGATCGAGCCTTATGGGTTTTGATAAATAACCTGCATCTAAATGACCAACAAGATCTGTACGCTTTATGGGGATTCAATAAATAATCTGCAGTTGAATGACCAACAAGATCTACGCACTTTTTGTTAGAGTAAAACAGACTCATATCAATAGTCCCTTTTAGATATCGCAGTATATGCTTGATTTCGTTCCAATATCTCCGCGTAGAGGATAAACTATACTAGCAAATTGACAGAAAATGTTATATTAGGTCTTGCTGCATTAGCAAGATACATAAGTGCACCAATTGCACTAAGATATGGTACTTCGGGACCAAGGAGTTCCTCATTTTCTTTTTGAGGTCGCAACAATCTTTATTCACTTCAAGTGGCCGAACAATGATTGAAGGACTTAATAAATGTGCTTTGTCCATGTAAAACAGTTTCAAAATTTTCTCATTATAAGCAGATTGATGGACGAAGATTCGTCTGCTAAATCAATTGCAAACCAAGATAAAATTTTATTTTTTCGAGATGTTTCATCTCAAACTCTTTTATTAGACATTTAATCGCATTTTGGACCTCTTCTGGAGTTTCTATAAAATTTGTGTCATCAAAGTAAACGACTAGTGTAACAAACCCAGACGTGGTTTCTTTAATAAAAGTATAAGGACATATGACATCATTTATGTAACCTTCGTTTACCAAGTATTCACTGAGGCGATTATACCACATACGCCCTTGTTGTTTTAAACCATTTAATAATTTTTGTGAGTATAAGTAAAGGTAGAACACGCAAAAATCTAGTACAATAAAAAAATCCCCAAAACTTGATAAACTAGTACATGAGCCTCTAAGAAAATAATTTCAAGTTTAAAATGAAAATGTAATATCTATCTACAAAAGTACAAATGACAAAAAAGAAAAGATAGAAAGAGGTAAATATAAGCTTCGGATGTCAAAACCATCATCTTCCTCGAATAAAGAAAAACAACATAATCAGAATTCAGCGAGGATTACTCATACTCTCGTATGACCAAAAAGATGCAGAAGTATAGTATGAGCACAAAAAATAATAGGTACCTAGTAGGTTAGGCCGACCCGGCTCATATAAAGAATAAAAGTAGTAATTAGCATATAATGAAGGAACCGAGTCACAGAAGTCAAAAAGTACACCTATATGCAAGCAATGCTAGCTACATAAAAGTAAAGTAAACAAGGAGCAATTAATGAAGATAGTTAACAACATTAATAGCAGAACTCATCTAAAGAGGTGAAGACATAACTGAGTCCTTGCACTAAGAACATCAAGTATGAAAATAGATAAGGACAGTGCACCAGTAAGTTCAATAATCGTTGAAGGAAAGAAAAATGATCAAATGAAAACCCATACATAACTACCGATTAAAGTCATGAGAAAGAGCACGGAAAGTAATAACTATTCAATACAGATAAAGAATCAAATAAGCAGATATAAACCCACTGGCATCCCATTCTACCAGAAGGTACAAACAAATAAAGCTCACCATCGAGGGTTTGGACTACATGTCCAAAAAACTCATGTTTAGCAAGTGAGTTCAAGTTTGACTGAATTATCTTTTGTCATTTTGGACAATCACATCTTCGTCGACATTCCTCGACAGATTGAGGTTCAAGATCCTCACCGTCTATCATAATATTAAGTGCAACATAATATGCAAAAATATTATCCAGAGTAATTTTCGATCGATATAACTTTATCTCATAACTGGTAGAAATTATTGAAAGCTCTTCATTTACTTGAGTCTCGGGTTCACTAATTTCTGCAGGAATATCAAGATTAACTAGATCTCAAATCTCTTCATGAGATTCTTTCATAGTGTCATTTTGGTTAATTTTTTGCGCTTCTTTTTCTAGAATTTTTATCCTTCGAATCCAATATTCTACCATGCTTCAGTCGTTTTTGGGGACTCAAAAGTTATGGCATGAGTGGATGGTCCTTCTGCGACATCAATTCGTGCAGGCACATTCATTATAGGGATATCTGACTTTGTTAGTCTTTCTAAATCAGTAAATGCATCTGCATTTGATTTTTATTATTTGTAAGTGGATAGTCTTCTGGACTTTCTGCTCACATATTGGAGCACATGGGTTAAAGTGAAATAGTGATGAAATTCTTCACATAATTTCTTTTTTGGTGGGTTTTTTTTTCTCCCCCTAATTACAAAAAAAAAACATTTCATCAAACTGATGATCTACAAATCGAGCAGTGCATAAGTCTCCCTTCGATGATTCAAGGTAGTGAAATAGAGGATGAGTCAAATTCAACATATATTCCTAGCCTTCTTTAGGGGCCCAACTTAGTACCATGCGATGGTGCTACTGACACGTATACATCACAACCAAAAAATTATAGATGAGTAATATTAAGTTCATGACCAAAAATCAATTATGACGAAAAATATTTATTATCCAATCAGTTTGAGACAGACAAGCAATGTTGCATGCAAGATAGCACAACCCCAAATAGTAGTGGACAATTTTGTTTGCATAAGTAGTAGTCTTGTTATCAATTGTATGGGCTTAATAAATGATTGTGCAAGGCCATTCTGAGTATAAACATGAGCTACCGGATGTTTAACTTTTATCCTAATTGGTAATTAATAATCATCAAAAGTCTGAGATGTAAATTCTCCAGTATTATTGATGCGAATTGTCTTAATAGTATAATCTGGAAATCGCGCCTTTAATCAAATTATTTGTGCCAATAACTTTGCAAACGTCAGGTTACAAGATGATAGGAGACACAAATGAGACCACCTTGAAGATGCATCAATTAGGACCATAAAATATCTAACACACTCTACTAGGTGGGTGAATAGGTCCATATATATTCCCATGTATACATTCAAAAAAATTGGGGATTCAATACCAACCTTCATTAGTGATGACCCCGCAATAAATTTATCTCGATAGCAAGCAAAACATGAAAATTCACCATTTGTAAGAATTTTCAAGTTCTTTACTGAATGCCCAGTTGAATTTTCAGTGACTCGTTTCATTATTATTGATCCAGGGTGACCTATTCAATCATGCCACAACATACAAATATTCAATTAGTAAACTTTTGATTTACGATAGAATGTGCTTCAACTGCACTAATTTCTGCACAATATAGGCCAGAAGACAAAGTTGATAATTTTTTCAAAACATATTTCTGGCATGAGACAATCTTGGTAATACCAAGATATTCTATATTCATTTCGTTTATTATCTCA
>JBDJHY010289472.1:0-10089 GCA_039654485.1 Withania somnifera
CATATCTTTTAATATCTAATGGTACTCTCAGCCTGAGAATCTATTTATGGATGAAATGTTGTACTACTGAAATAAACTTAAGTGCCAAGAAACCTACAAATATCTAAAGCTGCGACATGAACTATGTACCTTACCTCCCAAAGAGCAAAGTTGGCTTGATGAGCGCAGATGAGGAAGCGGGAGCAAGAAAATCAATAATCTCTTTCTTGTCCTTCTTTAGTTTGAAACAATTGACAGAGGCACTCCATGCACCCGGGAAGCATCAGAATAAACCATAAAACCCTTGAAGCCTTTAGGCAAAGTCAAACTAGAGTTGTATTCAACCTCATTTTAAACTCCTGAAATCTCTTCTCATAAGTATCCGACCACTTAAACTTCACTTTCTTCAAAGTGAACCAGATTAAAAAAGATTCTATAGAAGAAAATCCCTGAAAAAGTGTACAGTAGTACCCATATAGACCCAAAAACCTATGGATATCTAAAGAAGAGGTCGACTACACCAATGACAATTTAAATTTTCAGAGAATCCACTCAAATATCCTCAATAGAAATAATATAACCCAAGAAGGAAAACGACCAAAGAAAATACTCACATTTATATAACTTAACATAAAAATTGATGTTCTGTAATAATTTGAAGAACAACTCGAAGATGGTTATAATGCTCTACTTCAGTTTTGAAGTAAACCAGAATGTCATTAGTAAAGACAATCATAAACAGGTTTAATAATTGCTTGATCAGCTTGTTCATGAGTTCCATGAAAGATGCAGGAGAATTAGTCAAACAAAAGGACATGACAACAAACTCAAAATAGCCATAACGGGTTCTATATGAAGTTTTTAAAGTATCTACCTCTTTGACCTATCTAGAACAAAGATTAATTTTATAAAAATGGCTAACACCTTAAAGTTGATAGGAAAAGTCATTAATATTTAGAATATGATAAAAAAATTTATTTTCACTTTGTTTGGATACCATAATTCTGTAATATTTAGAGGGAACCATCTTTCTTTTTCACAAATAAGACAGGAGAATCTATGGGATGGATAAACCAATTGTCTATAAGGTCTTCTAATTGATCCTTCAACTCTTTAAGCTTTGTGGGTGACATTCTACATGGTGGAATAGAAATAGGCTAAGTGGATGGAATAAGGTCTAGTTTAGATCTATCTCTCTATTAGAGTCTCAAACTTAGACTTATTAACTCGAACTAAATGGTAGATGCACCCCTTAGAGATCATCTTTCTATCCTTCAGATTGAAAATAAGTCTACATTTAAGAAAAACACTACTACCCTACCACTTCAGTATAGGATCATTGGGAAACTGGAAGTGGACAACTCTATTCCTAGTATTGACAATGACATGACACAAATAGAGATAATCTGTGCCATGAATAACATCAAAGTATCACACCTCAGATTCACTCCTTGGGTCTAACACGACGTTTGAGCTATTATGTAATCTTAGAAGGACCCTCAGCTCATCCATAAATCTACTCACTCATACTCGACGGAAACAATAACAATAAATAACATCAAGTAAAAGGCTCCTCATGGCTGACAATAGATAGGATAAATAAATAAACAAAATACTCAATATCAAAACTAATACATTAATGTTTAAAAGGCTCTATTAGTGAAATACTCAACTATGAAACAAGATCTCTAGTTAGTATCCAAAATAATAAATAGAAGAATGATACTAGAATCGTATCTATACTCAAAACAAAGAAATAAATAAACTCCATCTCTTGGGTCTCCAAAACAAAAGGACTTACCAAATCCTCTAGCTTTGGGAATGAAAATCCATCAAAGTGTCAGGACGACTGGCCAAATTTGTGTGGTAAGAACATGCAACACAAAGTATGGGATTAGTACATTGAATATACTGAATATATGAGTAAGAACATTAGGCTATATAACAATAATGTAACTTATAGTTGTGTAATGCATGAACAAGTACTATCAAATGCCATTTCTAAAATATGACTCGGATAAGCAATAATATGCTAGTCTTATCAGTGTGGATAAAAAGTTTCAATTTTAGAGTATGAAATCATGCAGACTTAAAAGTTTTTAAAAAAGAAGCCTATTAACTTTAGTAAAAAATCATCATTCAATACTTACGACTACAGAATAACACTTAGCTGACTTTGGGAGGTTCTATAATCAGCATACTCAGTGTAAAGGGCTACGGAGTTCAACATTCACCGTTCTCGTAGGTCACCGTAAACCTTTCCGGGGTAAAGAGCGTTGGTTGAATTCCTAGTAGATCTATTAAGCATAAAATATATAGTCACTTATAAGGCCATGCTGATTTCCTAAGGCTGTTGATCACAGGTTATGGGATAAGGGTAGTGTCACCGGATCCTCTTGGTTCTAATATTACTCCCAAGGCTTGCCACATGTTGACTACTAACCGTATTGTTTTTCTTAGCCAGATTGGGCCATATACTTATCACAATCTATGTCATTCTTCTTACTTTGTTATCATTTTCATATAGACTAGTCCTCCAATTCAAGCCACTAAACATTATTTTCATTATTTTCCAAACATGATCAAGATTAAAATTAGAAAGCTAAAGTCAGCTATTAATTATTCATAATAACCTGCCAATGTTTATAACTCATGTTTCTGACCTATAACTGATCAACACATGAAACCTTACACAACCTACGACATTATTGCTATAAATTCAACATAAGGGACTTACTACCATGAACTTGATCATACTTTAGAATTTTAGGGAAAATTATGAAATCCATACTTCAATCAGTAAACTTTTAAATTCCAAACTACCATAATTTTAGGAAAATTATGAAATCAATACTTCAATCAGCAAACTTTTAAATTCTATACTATAATGTTATGAAAAAAAATAATGATGATAATGATAGAGGAATACATGAAGATACACAATTTCAATGATAAATAAGAAGTTAGGGATTCACCCTAGAATTCTATGTTGTATCTCAAACCAAGATATCTGAGGGTTTTCGAAACACGAGTGAATATAAGCTTGATCATAACCCACACATCTGAACTTGGAGATTTGTTGGATTGAATTTAGAGGAAAGGCCCTAGCCATTGCTAGAAAATAGAGAGATAATTTTATATAGGAACCTTACTTTTATCAGATTATGTTAGGAATGAATGAAATAGGGTTTTTGGGTACTTATAATAACATATTTTAAAAGCCCAAATGGAATAGGATTGATTTAATAAAGAGTGGGAAAATTCTAAAAAATCCCATAGAAATATGGACTAAAATAGAATTGGGTAGGTTTTACAAATGAATTGACGGTCCATCAAACCAGTTGATGGTACTATCCCATCTAACCTGGTCCAAATTAATCAAGCTATTGGGAGGTTTCTATGGTGGACATTATGGGTTGTCAACCCATATTATAAATTGTGGTATGGTATGTATAACTCTCTAACACTTAGATAATTTTAGGAACACTGGATTAGTTTGACGGAACCTTCTACGGTCCATAGAAACTTTTCACAATTTGTCAACGCTTTTTTGGAAACTTGGAACAACACTTAAGCTACTAAAATAATGGGAAAAGATTCATAGAGGGTCTTACAGTTTGTCAAACCACATGATGCATCATAAAGTGGTCCATGGGAAATTCTTAACACATAGAATTTTCACAGGAAGTATTCAACGATGTCTTCCACGACCCATCAAACCATTTGAAGGTGCATGGACCTATCCATAAAAATAGAAACAGTTCATGTTTTGAAGATTTATTGCAGACTTATTTTGTTTATATTAAACAAATTCTAGCATAAAATTAAAGGTGTTACTCGTAGTCTTCAATAGCTAACTCAAGGAGATCAACAGGAATAACATTACCCACATCAGACATGAGGAGACTAGGATAGACTTTCTCAGCTATAATAGAATCACCAATAGATATATACGTAGAGAAAGACTCATATAAACACTCAAGACTCACTCTGAATTATCTAGGAACATACATGGAAAAAAATATAGTGTAACTTAAGGGTCTTATGAAACATGCACATCCACAACATTCTCTCTCAACATGCCTATGACTACAATAGTTAATACTATTGATCCTGTCTGGAGCCTAAAGAATATAAGTAGTTTTGGAATTGACTTCCACCAGTACTAAAAAAAGGTTCCCTACTAAGGTAGGAGTGCTGCTGGAGCTACTACTATAAGATTATGCTGACTCTGAATACCACTCTATCTACCCAAAGGTTAATTTCTATGCCTAAGGCCTATCTTGACATAACTTAAACAACCCCGAGAAGCAAACTCTTGAATATTGTGACCAACCTAGCCACAGCTAAAAAAAAAATTCTAACTAACTCTTCATTGATTCGAATGGTTCTTACCACAATTCTCACACGAGGGTCACTATTCTATGAAGCTGACTGAGATGGCTTATTTTGTTGCTTTTTTGGAGGCCTAAAATTTTGTGAAGGAACACTAGACAATGAAAGGGATGGTCCCCTAGAACTCTGTTGTTGCTATTACTTGAACCACCACCAACTTTAGGTTGGCTAAAATTAAATTGGATAGTCTAGGCGTTCTTACTCTGGTGACTATCCCTTGTATTAGCCTTATTTTTCTCTACTTGCTCAAGATGCACCATCAATCTGCTAATGTCCATGTTACTGTTCAGTGCAGCTGCCCTCCCTTCCCTTATCAACTAAAGAGAGAGGTTAGAGATGAACATATTTATCCCATTGTGCATATCTGCAACCATCTCCAGAGCATACCTCAAATGCTTAGAAAACTTCATACTATTCGGAGCCTTGCTCCAAATTAAGAAACTCACAGACTCTCTCCTACCTCTTCTCTCTAGGAAAGAACCTTTCAGAAAATGCCTCCACAAACTCATCCCATGAAGGTAGAGCTACTTTGACCACTCTATTCTACCTGTACAAATCACTCAAAGACCTAGATACATCTTTTAGCATATATGCTACCAAGTCTACCCAATCCACATCAAGAACTCCCATAAGTTCAGAAATCTTGCAAACCTCATCAATGAATTTCTCTAGATCTTCTCTAATCCTTAAACCATGTAACTCCAAAGGATTCATCCTAAAAATTTACCTCACCATCACCACACTAGCATCAAGATATAAGGGGTGAACTACTGGGATAGGAACTTGCTATTATGGATGTCTGAGGTAATAGATGGATGTTATTTATGAACTCTACTATAGTGGCATCGTCAGGCCGTTGAGGCTCTGGAACTGGAGGAACCAGCTTTGGCAGATATTGACCTCTATATTGTTATGTCAAAAATCTTCTAAAAGGAATGATCTTAAATGCGTAATCACAAGTCAAAAAATAAATCTTAGAGTTAAACTCCATTCAAAAAATAGAACATGAACAAATAAAAATAATTACTAAATGTTCAGTAGCCTCTCCATTATAAGTATGCCGCAATTCATACCCATAATTAAGAATCTACCTAACACTGGCTTTATACATTCTAGGATACCTGAACTTATTGTTGTGTTACCAAGTTTGTCCTGCCTCAAGCTTACCCTTTAGGTGCGGCACGACATCCTTAGCCACTAGGTAGCCTCAAATGCTTGGCTTATGCATAACTCTATTCACTCAGCAAATGAAATATCAATAACAATATAAAGTAGTGGACATCTCACAAGGATTAAGGATAATATTGATATAAATATGAAAACTACAAGTCTCAACTCTGGTCATTACCCATGTTTGAAAGACATTATAAGCTAGATATTCAACTACTAGAATAAGATCTCTATCTAGTCTCAAAATAGAATAATATTACTCTAAATTCCTAACTCTAACTAAAATAATAAATAAACTCCATAATTCATCCCTCGAATCAATGAGGATACACCAAATATTTAGCTTCTAAGAGATGCAAATACAATCAACCTCAATCGTTCAGGCGATTGGAAGGATCTGGATGGAGTGAAACATGAAGCACATATTATATGGTCAGTACATGGAATGTCCTAAATATGTGAGACAAAACAATAAAGGATATACCGAAACGTCATGGTAAAATGTATATACAATGCACGAACAAGTTCAAGTTCAACTCTCAACATCAATAAAGCAATTATATGCAATATTTTTAGTTCAAAATCTTAATTTTTGAGAGTGCAAAAATAAACTCAGAATAATGTATCCTCGATAGTTTGTAACAAAAAAGATATAAAATTTAGTTAAAAACCTTATAAAAGTAAAATAAAATATATAAAATAGAACCCTAGTAGCAGAATGGAATCAGTTTACCGGGCTGACTTGGAGAAGGAAGTTTCTGGGAAGGTAGTGCTCAGAGGAAGTTAGGTCAACACCCTGAACCAGCTAAGAAATGGTCCTTTTTTTTTTTAATTTCCAGTATTATGCAATTTCACATATCTCTTTAACTAACTTCACTTCAAACTAATAATAAACTTTATTTGGGAGTTTCTATAACCTTTACACCTCTTGTCTTTGCAACAAATCCTACATATTACCCCATGTGGAGGGTCCCCCATACCTTTCAAGGGATGTACCTTAGATTTCCTAGTGGATCCACTAAGACTCTAAAATAATTATTCAATGGGACATTATATAATCCTATGCTTAGAGACACAATTTTTGGGTATAAAATCCTCGTGCCCAGCCTCTTGGTGCTAATGCTCCTTCTTAAAATATTGACACATCAACAATTAAAACTCTTAAGCTAATGCGACACCCTCAATGGAACTATAAGCTAAACAACAACTTCAACACTCTATGATAGTGGAACACTCTTAATGAAACCAAATAATCCAAGTATCAATTCGAACCACAGCAGGTCACACTCTATATAAAAGATATCAACAATTCATAGACATACTTACTGTCAGATTGTAATTCAAGAAAATCATCATTTATAAAATGAATGCTCTCAATTAGATTTGGTTAGCCAAAACACTCAAATTATACATTAGGTCTAAAATCCATGTAAAATTCAAGTAAATTAATGACACTTCAATACCCAATTCAAGTTTAAAGATTTCACTCTAAAAACTTTATCAATTCATGCATTATAACTTTTCTTCAAATTCTACTACACTTTCATGATCATGCTTCTACTACCCATAAGGACTAACAACTTCATCAATTATCATGAAACCTCTCTAAATAGATATGTGTCCTCAAGAATTATTCAATAATAGGAAAATCTAAATATGCAATAGGAAATCAAGATAATCTTAGACATGATTGTACAATTCAAGATCTTTAGGAAAAGGGTTTTGGGGCATAATGATTAAATAAATTCACGTTCATTAATGCACATACCTGATAAATAGTACTTTTATTGTCGGATTTTTTATGCTAAAGTTAATGCAATAAAACACCCTTTAATAGAACCCTAAACTTACTTCAAAAGAGAAAACCAAAGAGAAACCTTGTTGTTATCTGATTATGTAGAGAAAGAGAGAAACAATGGTATTTATAATAACCACAAAATAAGACAAAAACATGTCATTGGGCTAAAAAGAGATGGGAAATTACTAGACTCCCCTTACTAAAACGTAATTGAGAATCTGTTATAGCAGTCCACAAGTTGACCTACGACTCATAAAAGGAGCCACGACACATGACTCCCACTTGTAGTGACCTAGACAAAATTTTAAGACTATGGAATGGCTATAAAAAGTGATAATATGAATTGACCTACTACTTGTAGGTCTTAATTATGATTTGTGGAACCAACTCATAGTTGGAGGGATAATTTTAAGTTTCTGGATCTCTATAGTAAGATTTATTACATGACTCGTGAAGGCCTCTCACAAGTCATACCACGACTCGTGGTTCCTTGAAAGAAATTTTTAGTTTTCACCAAGTTCATATACAAAGCTTATAAATTGATCTAACTATGGGACATTGCATCCTGTTTCCAAGAAAGGTCTTCCTAAAATGATTAGAACATCATGATTAACCTCGCAATCTAGCACCAATAAATTGGTTTGGAAAATAAATTCACATATCTTAACAATAACATCATGCCCAATCCCCTCCAGATCTTAGATAGTTCTATCAACCATTTAAATCCTCATTGTGCTTTGTTGTCAATATTCCAAGATCCAATGTCTTAAAAATGTCTAAGGGAATTAAGTTGATGTTTTCCCCTAGATCACATAAGGCTTTCTCAAATCCAACTGGCCTAGTGATGCAAGGTATAGTGAATTCTCCCAAGACTTCCTTCTTTGAATCTAAAACTATGGACACAACTATACCATAATGCTTCTTGGTCACCAATTCTTTCATAAAAGTTTTATACCTGAGCATTTGCAACAGTACATCAAGCAAGGGAAGGTTGATAGTTACCTCTTTGAGCATCAACAAAAACTTCTCGATTTATCTTTCTCATTTTTCTTCCTCTACCTTATGGAAAAGTAAAAATACCTTTAGCAACAAATGCTGGACTTTTTAGGTTCTCCTTGTCTTTTGAAATTACTTCATCCTTGAACACAGGTCATTGGAAATATTGTAACACTTTGAAGCTTGATTTGAGTTGATAAAATCCTAAATATAGCATAGGATGAGTGTTTGAGGCTATTTAAGGTCATAAACATATCATAACATCAATTTGAGATCAAGACTCTTCTAATATGACTATTTTTTATATTACTTCATGTTTGGGTAACTTTAAGCGACCATATATTCAAATCTATAAAGAGTTAGTTGATCTACAACCAATCCACAGAAAGTTCATTGAGTCTGATTCCCAATTCAACAACCCCTATGCCATTTCAAGTTTTGAGTAAAATGTTATGGGCATTTTACTAATGAATACACTGCAGTGAAATATTCCCAGGTACAAACCACAACTGGTGGTTTTTAGTAGTATGATTCCTGATGTGAGTTATACCACATGAGCTACAGCTTCCTATTTGTTGTGTAAGTTCCACGAAACCCAAACCATGACCTGTACTTTTCCATATCATGACACGTACTTCTAAATCGTACAGTTGAAGCATAGAAAAAAATATTCTCTTTTCCTCTTTTATAGTGATCAAGTCTCACCATACGACTTAGGAGATTTCCTTTAATGATTCGTATATTTCCACTCCATGACTCGTGGAGTGATGCCGGTAAGTTCTCATGACATTTAATGAAGGTTATTTTAGGTAAATCCTTTGACTTTTTAAGCTAGATCCATGATATTTTTTTATTAAAAACATAACATTACAAATATCCTCCCTAAATCCATTCATCTTATGGATAATTGATCAAAGTAAGAGCTTTTTCTTCAAATTTCTCCAAAGAGGACAAATTAGGGTTTTCCATTGAGATTTTCTATAGCATCTTGGTTGTTGATTTTTTATCAAAGTTCTTCTAATCGCGTATGTGTGCTATGAACAAGGATTCTTTTCATCCTTGTTTCTAAAAACCCTTTCCTAAATAAGGGTTTGAAAATGTTGAAGCGTGCTAGGGTTCTTGTTTAATTCTATAAATTATAATTCAATGCAGTGATGATTTACTTGATTCTTTTTAGTTAAAATTAAGAAACTTTTATGATGAGTATTTAATTATGAAATTCCGCATAAGTTACCATATTTTCATAATTGAAGTAAAAAAAAAATAAGCTTTGAGGTATAAATTGATGATTGTTTTCAGGGTTTATTCTTAAAACTTGATTTGAACATTAAAGTTTCATAGATACTTGAATTTTTACATGATTTTGAGTATGAACATGAAGCATGTCTAAATTGACTTTTTGGATAATTAAGATTAAATTGAAGTTTGTGATGGTGAGTTTATCTTTAGTTATAAGTTGAGAGTAAATTGACTTTGAAGTGTCAAATTAATATATGTATTAAGGAGTGCTACCCAATTGTGTTTTAAATTGATGTTTGTTATGTCTGAAGGCGCACGCAAGTGTACGCGATCGTACAAGTAATATAGAGGCTCTTGCGAGCCGGATATCGAACCCACAAGGACTTGTATTAACTTTTTAATTGGATTAAACTAATTCTAATTATTATTTAAGCAGGGAGTTTGAAGAGATATAATGGAGAATGTAATTTAACTAAGAATCATAAAATTAACTAATAGACAATTAATCTAGG
>JBDJHY010289493.1:0-10089 GCA_039654485.1 Withania somnifera
CAGTGTTGAACACGTGGGTAGGGAGATATAGCCCCAGGGTAAGTATTTAAGCTACGAGCCAGCTAATTAGGCAGGAAGAATAAACATATTGGGGCCGACTAGTAATCCCGTCCCTAAGATGGATCTTTACCATGCATATACTACACTACTGCCCAGTCTGGATAAAGTAGACCATAGCCTACCTGGATTGCAATATACTAAAGAAGCTTTCCTAACTATCGAAAATGACATATAAAGCTCAAAATTACATAAGGCTGGTAAAAATATAACTCACATGTCAAAATGAGTAAAATTAGACCCGTATTTTTATATTAGTAGCAGTGTCAAAATCCAAACTAAAATGGATTTGTAAACCCTAATAGCTAAAAAATAAGAAATAGGGCTCAGATTAACAGTATAAATGAAAGATATAAGCACAGAAAGATTATGTAAGGTAGAAAACTTTATAACTAAAAAAGAATTGAAGAATTACCTGAAAGAAACACTTGTAAGAACACTAGGGTATAAAATTTGGGAAAAAACTTACAGAATCCATCAAGAAACTAAAGATAGAACCTTATATAAGCCTGCTAGGCGGTATCATGGTTGTGACCTCCCAGCACGACCGTGCCGAGGAAGGTATACTAGGCATAAAACGATCGCATCTCCTTAGCACAATCTACTCCTAAGGGAAAATCTGGACATTAGAGCGATCGCGTCCTACTTTTGCGATCGTGCTGAGTACTAGTACTGGGGTTCCAAAAATAGTCTAAAACAGGTAGGGAATGGAAATGGGATATGATTTTGACAATTCATATATGGAATCTTCATGTAATCAATATTTGAGACTCAAGCAATGAAAAGGTGATATGGGTTTTTTCAAGCAAAGAACACCCTGGAAAATCTATAATTAAAAAAGAATCAAACTATAAAACTTCCAGGGACCTAAACTATCGATCCTAGAAATTCAAGAGAGGCTTGGAGTATTTACAAAAACACTTTCAGTATAAAAGAATCGTGAGAATGTGAAAATAATATCGAGGGTCATTATAGTAACCTTTATACCACAGGTGGAATTGTGTGGTAAGAACTAAATTGGATGTTAGACTCGGGTCGTATTCCTTTAAACTTGTCTTATTCCTATTATAATCCATTCCACGAGTCTATTTCTTCAGTTGTAATGATCTACTTTTCATGCTGCTGGTGTACTTGTGTATTGGGGAGTTTGGGTGTTGAAAGAATCCCTCTTTGAGTTTGCAGTATGAATAGTGGGATTCCACATTAGTGGTAGATTGACCCAAAAAGGGACCCCAACACCTGTATAGGTCAAGGGTTAAATTTTAGCATTTGAGAATGATTTGGATTTGGTTACTTGTTTGTTTTTACTTTGTCTAATAAGAGGCCCGATGAGGCGACACTGATAATTTTTTCATACAAATATTCTTTGGGACTTTTTTCAAATACTTCATTAGTTTGTTTAAGATCATTATTTTTGGTGTTTTTTGAGTATCTATTTTTATTATTGGTAACCCTTACCATCCTGCATAGGTTATTTTATGTTATGCTAGTTATATTATATATTTTCAGGTTGTAGTTAGGGAGGTTTGGTTGGCGTGTCAGGTTTTTTTGTGCTTATCACCACTTTGATTTTGATCCATCCAGGGATGCTTGTTAACTACCTTTTTATTTTTTCTCACCTTTTCTTTTCCTACACTTTATGTAGGTTTGAAGCTCGGTAGTGTAAGAACTTCTTTTCGTTCTTAGAGTCAGAGGTTTTGATTCAAGAGCATTCTGAGGTAGTTGCTTGTAGTGGAGAATATGTCATGGAGTCTCTTTACCTATGTATTTTATTTTGTTATTTTGAGAATTTGAGACATTAGTACTTGTATTATTTTTAACATATTTGTAGTACTCTGATTAAAGGCTTGTTCACCATGATTCCAAACGTTTGGATGGTAGTTTGATTGAATTATTTCTATATTGAATCTTTTTTTTATTCTGATAGACTCATTTTAATTTCCGTATTTACCTTTGTAATGTTTTTTATTCTTACCTATCTAGGTAGGTTAGGATAGGTGTCACCACGATTGGATTTTGGTCGTGAAAAGTTGGTATGAAAGTAATAGGTTTGTAGGGCTTATTGTGTACAAGCAACAGTTTAGTATAGTCTTGTGAATCGGGACAAAGGTGCATTTTTGCATATTTTTTAGAAGCTACATAACCTTTAAGACACGATCTCTTTAATTACTCCATTCTTATCTTTTATGGATTATCTATTTGAGTATTGAGACGTGGTTTATTCTATGATAGATGGTTAGGACCAGAGCTCTAGTTAGAGATATAGCCATTTTCCCCTATTTTATGAGAAATCGTTTAGAGATATCGGTAGAGGGTGAGCCCAAGGTCATGGAAGAGATAAAGGATGAAGTGCAGTTCTAATAAGAGGACATGTTAGAGCAACTTCCCTAGAGCTCGAGAATCATTTTGATGAGGGGAAGGTAACCCCTAAAGTTTTTGTTGCACTACCTTTCAAGATACCTTTGGGAGTGCTAGAGAGAATTGAACCTAGTAGGGGTGCGACTAGCATATTCCAGGGATTCAGAAGCTCAAGTGGGGGTCAGATCCTGAGCAACATCAGGTTCTAGAGGGTAAGCTATCATTCGTTCATAGATATAATGGGATATCATTACTGGGTGTTAGAGCCATGAAAATGATTGGAGTTGCACTATTAGATGACGAGTAGAATTTCTATGAGATGTTTAGGAAGATAGATGGTGGAAGAGTTATTTAAGAGTGTGATAATGGAAAATAGAGATACGGTTCCCTACACTAACCTCAAGCTTCATGGTCTATCACATAAGTGGTTGTGAGCTTCTATGAATGATAAACCAACGAGATCTCCTCCAATGACTTGTTAGGTGTTTGCATAGGATTTTTAAGTTAAATTTATTCCTTAGAGCATAAGGGAGGAGAGAAAGCAATGATTTGAGAGTTTTACTTAGGATATCATGTTAGTGGCTGAGTATGAGACCTATTTTCTTACCTTGTCAATGTATTGTTGGGTGATTCTTATAGACCAACATGAGAGGATTTATAGATTTGTTTCAGGGTTGACCTACACTCTTAATGTTGTTGTGTTTAGAGATCTCATCACGGAGCTTCTTTTTTGGAGGTAGTTGAGGCTGTTATAGAGGATGAGATCATAGAGAGAGTGGGGTTTGGGAATTAAGAGATAAGAGACCCCTACTTCATGTTAGTATTTGAGCACTTCATCCATCCGAAGAGGTTTCTCTAGGAGGGGTAGTTCTTCTCATTGACAAAAATTGGTTCCGGTAGATATATAAACATCTAAGTGTCTCACGGATCCTTTAGTTAGGGTTAGGTTTCTTGAGGTTCTCAACAAAGGAATTTAATAAATATTAGTTAAATGGCTTCTTTTTATTCAGATCAACAATTCATAGTAACAAGGTCTTGTTACACTTGTGGAGATCTAGAATGTTTGATTAGATTTTTTACTGTACTGATTCATAATGACCCAACTTATTTCACAACATCTGTTTAGAGCACTAGTACCCCCACTAGAGGTCAGGGTAATCTCAGACTGGTAGGGGTGATCAAAATATAGTAAGGATAATAGTAGATTATAATTACAGTGGGTGGTATTATAGGAGTTTAGTCTGATAACTAAAGAGGACATTAATATGACTTCCCTAGAATACATTTGGATAATACCTGCGCTTATATTATTCGAGTGTGCAGTCAACCCGTGCTTATATTATTTGATATTGGTGTACCTATTTTTATGGGTCTGCTTGTTTTATTTTGGATTTGGTAAGATAATTTATTCTCTACCTGTTCCTATACATGTTTCCACTCCTGTGAGTGATTCTTTAGTTGTGGAATAGGTGTACTGATCTGATGTTGTTATTATGGTGGAGAATGACAGTTGAGTAGACCTATTATTTTTAATATGGTAGATTTTCATATTATTCTGGGTGTGTATTGGATTTCACCTATCATGTAGTCTTAAACTATTATACCATGACTGTTACCTTGGGTATTACCAGTATTCTAAAGGTAGAGTGGAAGGGTTCTCGTGGTTGCTATCCTACTAGAGTGATTTCCTTCTTCATGATCTGAGATTGGTTGAGAGTGGTTGTCTCTCATATTTATACTTTATTATTGATATTAGTATTGATACACTTTCTATTCCAGTTACTTGTGAGTTTACAAATGTCTTCTCTACTGATCTTCTTGGTGTTCCTCTTAACAAAGACATTTATTTTTCTATTGATTTGGAGTCGAGTACTATGCTTATTCCTATTCCTCCATATCGGATGGCTCCAACTGAGTTGAAGTAATTGAAGGAATAGTTGCAAGATTTTCTTAGTATGAGTTTTATTGGACTTGTAATATCTTCTTGGTTTCTCCTATTTTCTTCGTGAGTAAGAAGTATTGGTCTATGAGAATGTGTATTGACAATAGGCCATTTATTAGATTTACCATTACGAATAAGTATCCTCTTTCTTAGATCAATGTTTTGTTGACTAGTTTTAGGGTGTTGTGGTAATTTCTACAATTGACTTGAGGCATGGTTATCATCATTTAATGATTAGGGCTTCAAATATCCCTAAGATTTCTTTTAGGACCCATTATGTTCATTATGAGTTCTTAGTTATTTTATTTCACTGCCTAATTCTCCAGCAACATTCATGGAGTTGATCAATGGAGTATTTTGGCATTGTCTTAATTCCTTTGTGATTGTTTTCATTGATGTCATTTTGGTGTAATCGAGAAGAGAGGCAGACTATGTACAATATTTGAGGAATGTCATTCTGAGATTGAGAGAGGAGAAGTTATAAGAAAAGTTTTCAAAATGTGATTTTTTTTCTCAATTCTGTGACTTTGTTAGGAAATATGGTG
Source organism: Withania somnifera (assembly GCA_039654485.1). NCBI lineage: Eukaryota > Viridiplantae > Streptophyta > Magnoliopsida > Solanales > Solanaceae > Withania > Withania somnifera. The sequence goes on from JBDJHY010289493.1 coordinate 4,903, forward strand.
TCAGAAAAGGGTATTATAATTATTTTGACCAAGATTGAGGCAGTTCATGGTTGGTCGTGGGAGTGTATTACTATGGACTTCATAGTCAATTTTCCTTAAACCATAGGTGGTTTTGATTCGATTTGGATGATTTTTGACCAGGTGACAAAGTCTGCTCATTTCATTCATGTTAAGGTGAATTATAATGCTTAGAAGTTGTCTACCTTAGTGTCCCTGTGCCTATCATTTTTTATCGAGGATCCTTATTTACATCACATTTTTGGTAGGTCTTACAACATAGTCATGGTACTTAGTTGGATATGAGTAAAACTTTTCATCGTTTGACATATGGGAAATCCTAGTAGATGATCTAGGTATTAGAGGATAGACTTTAAGCGTGTGTTATTGACTTTGGGAGTCATTGGGATAAGCATTTCTCTTAAGAAGAGTTTTCTTACTACAACAGTTATGATTCAAGAATTAAGATAGCTCCATTCAAGGGTTTATATGGTAGGAGGTGTAGATATATGATTGGTTGGTGGTATGCTTTTATGGTGATATCCTTTGAGATAGATTTTTTATGTGATGCTATGGTGCTAATTTTATACAGAGTATATTGTTTATAGCCCTGAGTAGGAAAAAGAGTTATGCCGACTAAAGGGTTCATGAGTTAATTCATGGAGGGTTAGCATGTGTTGCTTAAAGTATTACCCATGAAGGGTGTTCTTAGCTTTGGGAAAAACATATAGCTTAGCCCTAGATTTATTGATTCATTTGAGACATTGGAGCGCATTGGTGGAGAGGTTCTAATATGGTCTCCCTGCCACCTAGCTTATCGGCCATTTATTCAGTTTTCATGTTCACTTACTTTGGAAGTACATTCTTAATAATTTTCGTGATGTGTAGTTTGAGTGTATGACTTTGGATTCAGACTAGACTTATGAGGAGGAGCCCTAGCTATTTTGGACATGAAAGTTAGAAAATTGAGGAATAAGGAGACAACTTCAGTAAAAGTTTAGTAGAAGCTCAATCTAGTTAACGAAGCTACTTGGGAGATTGAGTTTGATATACATGCCAGATATCGTTAGATTTTTTTAGGCTAGGTACTTCCTTTTAATTTATGCTAGAGGATGACATGGGTTTTGGTGGTGAATGATGTAATGACCGTCACAATTATTTTTGGCTTTTCTCATAAAACTATTTTTTTTCTCTTCTCGAAGTTCTCCTAGGTCATATTTTATTAAGCTGTTTGATTGATTTTGAACTTGGAGTGAAAATTATGAGTTTCAAGAATTTTTCACATTTTAGAAAGTTTCAAAGTAAAATAGTTGACTTTAGTCAACATCTAGAATTTCGAGTCTTGGAATGAAATTCTGTCATCATTCCCAAAATGTGGAATTGGGTATAAAGGACCTTTGTTTCCAGTTTTAGGTTTTTTATGGTGATTTTTTCTCGTTAGACGAGGTAAAGTTGATTTTAAGGTCAAAGTTTGACTTTGGTCAACATTTATGATTATATGCTCGTACATTAATTTTCATTGATTCTAGTGAATTCAAAATGTTATTTTCATTCTCGGAGAAGATTTGGATAATTTTTCGGTGTCCTGAGGAAATTTGTCATTTGGTGGAAGGTTTTGATTTATATTGGCCTTGGTGAATATCAGACCAAGGAATCCTCAGATTTGTATTTTGAGGGTTTTATTAAGTCTAGACATTAAATTTTATTGGGCAGCATGTATGGTTTGTGTGCACATATTCTGAAAAAATCCTGAGGGTCCATTTGAAAAATTATTTTTCTTTGTAGTTGCCGCCTGGGATTGCGATTGCGTAGAACCAAGTTCTCCTTCACTGTGATCGTGTGAAGGAGGATGTGATCACATAGAGTAAATTCTACTAGGTACAATGATTTTCTATCAAGATCATGTGAATGGTAGTCGCAATCACGATGTAGTGTACTTGACATTGTTATATTTTCCCAAGACGAATTTTCTTCTCCCTTAACCATTTGGACCTGAAAAACTCATAGTGTGGTATTTTGTAAGATATATTTTGAGTCAAATCTCTTGGGTAAACTTTTTAATCATAGATTCTTTATTACCCTTAATTATTTAATAATTGTAATATCTAAATCCTTATTTTCAAAGTCAAAAATTGAGATTTTTAAATAAAACTTTAAATTGGTATTTTTTTTATTTTGAGGTCAAATACAACTCAGTTTTAAACTAAATTTCATATTTAAGATCCTAAAAATATAAGGAGTATATTTTTAAGTAAAATTTGAGATTCCCTTATGTACTGATTTTGGCTTTTCAGGGTGATTTTTGATCCAATTAAAAATAGCATCATAGGCATCATCATGCATATTTTCTCATGGTTATGTTGTATTGATTATATTTTACAATTTCAGAGGCATTACAGAAAGAAAAGCCTAAATTTAGAATTGATTTCTTCAATTAAAGGCAAGTGGAGGTTCTTGACTCTTCTACATAGTATCTTAGGTGCTTATGTGCTAGTTTTTTGTAATCAGGAGTAATGAAAAATATTAAGGGGTGTCCATGTAGGTGAAGTGATCATTGTTATTCCATATAGTGGAGTCAAGCACCTAGGGTTTAAACAAAGGAATAAAAACTCCACTTAGGGTTTAAACAAAGGAATAAAAAATGACTTTAAATAATTTGACTAGTCATCTATTGTGTTGACATATTATATAGCTTTTGAGAAACCCGAATGAGATATAAGGACTTGATTGATCCTTGGTTGGATAGCATACCTTTTTGTGGGGTTTTTATTACTATGAATTGATGATTTATTTGATAATTTTCCATGTGTGGGCCTTGTTAATTTACTTACTTTTGTTATGCCATATTCCTTTATGCTTATGATATTATTAATTGTTATTGGATTCTAGAACTTGATATGGGAATAAATAATTGAAATGATATGAAATCAAGAGTCGATGTTTGTTCAGACATTGATATGATATGAGGGTATTGATGATATGAAAATTAAGGGCCAATGCTCATTATGACATTGCAATGATATAAAAATTAAGGGCCAATGCTTTTTCCGGCATTGCTATGATATGGGAGTACGGATGATATGAAAAGCAAGAGTCTAGGCTCATTCCCACATTACTATGATATGATAGAATTGATTATATAGAAGAAAAGGCCGAGGTTCGTTCTAGCATTGTGTTGATGTCTATATGTGTGGATTGGATACTACACCGATACATATATCCGGCTCAGCCATTGAATTGCATAGCACACATGTTCATGTTATATTGCCTTTTCTATGTTGTTAGATTTGTGAAAGTGAAATAAGAAAAGATTATGGTGAATGAATGAATAAATCCATTATTGATTATAAGTTGACAAAGATAAATTAACTATGATTGAAGGGAATAGGAAAGATAGTTATGAATTGTAGAATATGCTTTAACTCGGTCTATTCGTCCAGAACTTACCCTACAAGTCAACTCTTCAATTAAAAAGATATAACCTTTGCACTGTGGGTAAACTTGTGTGTTGGAAACTGTTAGGGTGGTGGAGTACTCTTTACATAAGTTAGTGGCATAACAAGTGGGATTCGCCTATAAGTCATAGCTTGACTCTAGAAGAGAGACCTACACCTAGATGGTCTAGTGTTGAGCTTGTAATAAGTGATGGAAGCATGATATGTATGGAATAGTTATGTGATGATGAAATTATTTTGCTTTAGGCATTTCAGAATCTATCCTATGAGTTCATTCTTCCATTCCTAGGATATACCCTTCGTACTGTTGGTGGACTTTTGTAGTAGGAGCTGTAATGGATGTTAGACTTTTGAAATATTTCTTTTACGTTGGCCTATTTAATTTTTTAATCTATTCAATGAATCCATTTCTTCGGATACCCAGGATGTACTCTTGTGTATTGAGGACTGATATGGGTGTTGAAGGACTCCCTCCATGATTTTATAATATGGCTTGTGAGATTCCCCACAAGTTGTATATTCACTTAAGAAGGGAGGATTGTACCTAGATATTTCAAGGGTGAGATTTTGGTTTATGATATCAATTCGAATTTAGTTACTTGTTGATTTTGGTATTTTATCTATTTAGACACCCAGTGAAGCGATGTTATTCTATTTATAGTGATATTCTACGAGACTTTATTTTGATGCTTCATTAGTTGGTTCAAGATCAGTAATGCTAGATTTTTTTGAATATATTATTTTACCACTAATAACTCCCTCCGACCTATATCTATTAATATTATATTCTGCTAGTTATATTATCTATTTGCCGGTTGGAGTTATGCGAGGTTTGGTTGGTGTGTACAAATTTTAGGTGCTTGTCACCACTTTATTTTAGAGACATCAGATATACTTGATGAGTACCTAATTATATTTTGGTACTCATACTTGAATTTTCTACGCTTTGTGCAGGTTCGAAGCCGGGCACTGTCTGACCTTCTTTCCTTGCTCAAATTCCAAGGTTTTGGTTCAAGAGCACTCTGAGGTAGATTCTTGTAGTCCAGCAGATGTCACAAAGTCATTTGACTTATCATTTTATACCTCTTTATAAAAGACTTAAGACACCGAGACTTGTGTTGTTCTTACCAAATTTGTCCTTACTCTATTTAGAGGCCAACATACCGTGACTTCAGAGTTAGGATAGTATTTAAATTGCCCTTTTCTATCTTTGATCCTTTTATCTTCTTGCTGACTCGTTTTAATTTCTAATTTACCTTTAAAGTGTTGTTTAGGCTCACCTGTCTAGTGGGTTTGGACAGGAATTATCGCAATTGAATTTTTGGATCGTGACACTCTTCTACACTAGGATCATCTTCTAAAAAAAGAAACTATATTTACAACTTAAAAATTTAAAAATGGCTAAATGAGGGATTAATAGATTGAGGCCAAGAGATCATATGTACACACAACTCAAACAGAACATCCTCTGGTACGGATAAATCTGTAGTTAACTCAGAAATGTGCGAGATACACTGATTCTAGGGGTTAGCAATACACAAAGTACAATGCTTAGCACATAGGGTATTAGGGTTTAATATTCAATATGTGCTTGTTTAGGATATAACTTTTATGTGATACCTTATGAACCAATGTGCATTGTGAGGCGAGGATTCTTGCATAATCCATGTTTTGCATCTAAGTCTAGAACTTGCCCTGCATGTCATTAAAGCAAAATAAAAGCAGTGTTCTGATT
>JBDJHY010289503.1:0-19557 GCA_039654485.1 Withania somnifera
TTTTATATATAATTATTATTAACAACTCTCGTATATTCATACTAATTTTAAATTTAAAATATATAAATATACATTTTGAATTAATAAACGCGTTTAATTTTTTTTTATATAAAACGGGTTGGCTCGAATACTGTTTACGTTGGTTGGGTCGGTCCGGATCAATCATTTTGGACTGGATTAATCCGGCTCAGATTGACCCGGCCGGAACAGTGCTGACCTGGCCTGGACCCGAGCCCGGCCGGGCCATGGACCAAATGGTCCGGACTGACCCGGACCGGCCCGGGAAGCAGGTATAGTTTGGTTGAATGTGCAATTTTATAGAATAAAGTAAACCCTCTCCCTTTCTAGTTGCTCCAACTGATTTTGATCATAAGCTTGTTTTAATATGATGGGCTCCTAATTAGCTATTATGCAACCTCTTAAAATTATGTCAACTTGTGCACTCCAAATGTGTTAAAGTCTACATGCAACCTGCTTATCTGTTGATCTTTATACCTTAGCCTATAAGATGACCCTATATGGCTAAGTGTGATTGAACCATGTTCCTACATAGACTATCCCTTCTAATTCAGTCAACCTGAGTCCTTTAAATTCCTTTGATTTTATCTACTGGACCCTTTTTACATGCATGGTATTCGTATCATTATGGTTCGGGTCTTGAATAAATAAGCATGTTTCCTGCCTTTGCATATATTTTTTAATTATCCTTATGTATTTAGATTCATTATATGTGACGTCGTTAATTATGTATGCACTTTCTCTATGTATGAATGAGCGTAAAGTCCAACTTAATGGGCCACCTAATTGTCTTATGGATCTCTGTATTTCATTCTTGGCTTTTAATAACAACAACAATATATATTGGGCTATGTCTTGCTTGTTCATATCAACAACTTAGTGATACAATATGATTTTTATATATTACTTGTTTTTCATTGTTTTATTATGTGATCACTAATGAATTTATTTGATTCTTTCGCAAGGCCTTGGGGTTCCTCTTCTCTTTGATGGACTCGAAATCCACTTACATTGGTTGCATGAGCATTGGTCCAGGGCGGCCCAAAATATTTTTTTTTATTCTCTTGTATTTGAATTCTTGTGATTTTATTATTTTCATGGGATCAAGGTGTAAGTCCAACGTATGAGAACTCACCTCTTTCAAGGTGTAAATCCAGTGTACGAGAACCCACCTCTTGGTTTTTTTTTTTATTATATAAAGTTGTCATATTTCCCAATTCTCACTCATCTTGTTTTCAAAAGTCATAAATAAATACAACTTAGGCAAATGAATTAAGATAAGAGCATTGATTTCATTATCTATCATGAGTTTATAAATCTCTCCCTAGTAAATACTTAAAAGGATATATTGTCTAACCTTTTTCTTCGAACAAATTATTTCAAAAAATATTTTTGAGGGAAATTTAACATGTTGATAAAAAACATACAAAATATAATACGAGCATTTTTGAAATTGCACAAGGCATAACCCAGTTAGGGATACTCCCAAGGTATCTTGAAAACCTTCCTTAGAACATTATAGAATCCTCATCTAGATATCCTTAAATTTTGGATTTTGTTCCTATTTTTGAAATTCGAGATTTTACATTAGTTCTCTTAATTTCTTTAAAAAATTAAGTGGTGACTATTATATTTTAAATTGTTTTAGAATTTTTAAGTTTTGACATAGTTTGACACTTAGCCATCTTATTTATTTTTCTATATTAATAACATTATTTTTTCAAAATAAAGGAAAAGGAAAAAACCATAGTAAAACAGAGATGTCGACTCTGCTGAGGATACACCAAATATTCCATCCTTGTATGATTTTTTTATTTGTGTTGTATTATGTATGTGTTTACCTTTGTGTTTATCCTTATTTCTATGCATTTACCACTGCTCCAGCCTCTTAGCCTTATTTTATTTTCATTCCTTAGGCAACGACACGCCTCATATGGTCTTCTGCTTTATAAGTAAACCCTTTTCTTGGATCATACAATAAGACTATTGGTACACACTGTAGCCAATGAAAATAAAAAAATCCAACTTGGATAATCCGTCCGAGCAACCATTCAATTCAAAACCTGCTATTAGACACCTAGGTTAGAGAAAAATTAAAATAAGCGATCTGCTTATTAGCCTAGGATGACTCGGCATCAGGGAGGATTCCAGTCCATTAGTAAACCTACCCTGATCCAACCAACTCTACCAAGCCGGTCCCGAATCTGTATATTGTGTGTTAGTTAGAGAATAACTTTCCTGAATGGTTTAATCTCTTAACAAAAACATGTTGATTTGTTTTTTCATAAGATGCCTACTCTCACACCAACAATCCATGTGATGTTGAAACCAAATTCGTTCCTCAAAGCATGATGGCAATATGTCGCATCAGATTAGAATTTGGTTCGAACACATGTCGGGTACCTGCCGTCCCTCGTAGATATACAGTCGTATCCTCATATTATTCTTATTTTAGTTAAATACCGAGATGAAAAAATGGTATTCAAGTTCTGGGAAGTAGAGTTAACACCCACTATAGAAGTGTTAGCAATAACATATGAAAGTTTCCCTATGTGTCAACACCGAAAGAAAGAATCAGCACATAACATATTGGTCCCCAAAACATTGGAAAAAGGGAGTATTAAAGAATGGTTTTTACTAAACTAGGAAATCAGGTTAGGAATTAAGGTAGATTTTTACATTCCATTCTGAAACATAGATGTTTGTTTTTGTAGGTGCACGGGTTTTGAGAGGTCTACCTCAGAGTTTCGAATAGAACAAAAATGGAAGGACCGGCGGGCCTTTGCCTTTATAGTCAGCTTATTGGGTACACTTAACTTTCCTCAGAATAGAAAATACCTCATCCATCCTAGCGGGGTTATAGTAACTCACACACTCTTTTATAGGATCAAATACAGATCCTCAGTTCAGCATTACGTTGGCACCAATCATTAAAGATGATGGGTACCGAGCATTAGGAGAATAAAAAATGGTAAAAGATTTTTCCAAAGATGTAACCTGCTATTGCAATGGTGGTTAGTGAAATATTTGTTCAAGAACGATACGACATGGGATACGGATCACACGACTCGTTTTGACCACTTCCTTACATCCGAATTGGTTGGCGGACAACGGTTACAAAGTCAATGGTAGTCAGTCTTTTTGGTTTTAATAGCTTGTGGATTTAAAAACAGAGAAATATAGTGGTCACTTCCCGAGTTGCCGGCTACCACCCATATATTACAAGAAAAAGGCCTGCCATTTCTAGTATTTGCAGGCATCCGGGGTACTCACCCATATGTACCTCTCCGTGTGCTTAGACAATTTGATATTGTGCTAAAGGGTCTTAAAACTTTGGATATGACAAAGTTCATGACAGACAATGGGAAAGGAGAAATACCTCTTAAGTGGTTTATCATCCAAGAATGGAAGAAGAAGAAGAAGAAAAAAGAAGGTTGGAGGAAAGTATGCTAAAGATCGACTTCAACCAGAAGTGACTAATGATTATAAAGAATGGTTAAGAAAGGACATGATTAACTCTATCCATTTGGAGCAGATCATACCACCAATTGAAAGAAGACCTGTGAAGAGTAAGAGGACTCCACCCACTGAAGACAGACTGACCATCCAAAAGTTGCAGAAAATGTTGAAACATGTAGAGATCGAGTTAAAAGATGCTAGAGAATGTTTAGTCCAACTAGATGACCGCATGGAAAGGTAGAGATTAGTAGTGGACTCCTTTTCAGAGGATGATTGGCCGGAACTCATTATTTATGAACCATTATCTCATTTGTCCAGAAATGGACAAGGCTTGGAAGGCATCATGTGAAGAGGTTGGCAGTAGTATAGTTTGCATCCTCCCCTGCGTGGGATTGTTTGACTTTTCTTCTAAGGGAATTATGTTGTCTTTCGCCCCTGCATGGGTATGTTTTGTCTTCTCCACTACGTGCGAATATTTTGTTATCAATTGTTTTAAATTGATAAAATAATTAAATCAATTTATTCTACAACATCATTAGGCCTGAACCTTGGGCATAATCAAGGTCACCTATTCAGGGCATGCTTTATTAATATTATTTGATGTATTTGTTTAAATGCTATGTGATTGGATATTCTAGCCATTGATGGATTGATTGCCTAACCTCCACGCACCCAAAGTATGACCAAATTAAACTATGTCACCTTTTAGTTTCTCAGGAAGTTTGTAAGTGTCTAAAATTTACTTTTTTCCTATAAAAGGACATTAACTCAAAATTCTGATTTAGTAAAAGCGAGAAGAGCTCCACAGGAAAATCAAGGAGGCTAGAAAAAAGATTGAGGAAGTTGAAATGATCAAACAAGGTACAATAGTTCAAGCTTAGGAAATGAACAGTAAGATGGCTAGTATCGAAGAGGAAATCGACATCATGTATTTCTATGTAATGAAGGTTTAGAAAAGGCTTTGACAAGTTGAAGAAGAAGCTTACAACCATATGAAGAAGATCACACCAAAGGAATGTTGTAACACAGAATCTGCCAGAAAAAATACTGAGATTGCACTCAACTCCATAATAATTTGGGCCAGACTCGGGAAAGAAGGAGTCGTGCAAACTCAAGTGAGGCTGGGAAATAACCTGATTACTCTGGTCACAAATTATCAACATAATGGTCATACCAATATTGTGCTATGCTGAGACATCTTTAAAGTGCTGACAGCTATAGGAATTATAGGTCCAAATTGAACCGAGGTATACCTCTATCTTCCAAAGGACTCTTATAAATACTGTGCCTATCATCCCCTACAAAGAGGACACCTCATCAATGAATGCCCAATTCTAAGGGCCCATCTAAGAGAATTAGTTAACAACGGTAGGCTAAAGATTCTATGAAGTTCTAGTAATGTGATAAAGTGTAAAGAAGTATCTCCCGGAATACCTCTTATATAAGATGCAATAATTCGTAAATACTACTTCACTATTTTCGAGAGCCATACTTGAGTATATATTTCAAGCTCATCGACTCCATGATTATGGAACTAGTTGAAAGAAAGGAGGAAACCATAACTTCGGCAGGCATCAAGGTCATGAGATTTGACTTTACCATGAAGGGGAAGGAGGGCACCACATTGAGGATTGTCTTGCATTTTACACACTCGTGGAATGATTAATATATGAAGGAAGAATGAGATTGGAATTCCTACTCGACCAAATTAAGAAGCTTAACAAAAATATATTGAGTCTATTTTTATTTTCCAAAAGCTTTAAAAGTAGCAAGAGTCTTATATTTTTTTTGCAGCTATGTAATTTGAATTAATAAAAACTGAGTTAATGTCAGCCCTTTTGCTCTCAAATTGCGTTGAGCCTAAATTCCTCTCAAAGGATACGTGGGAAGTCCGCGTCCTGCCCCTAGTAAAGAAAATCTCCTTTTTCTACCTTTTTTCCTCGCATATTACCAAAAGTGAACATATTCCTATTCACTAGAATCTAAATCACCCCAATACCCAAGTATCAGTCTATCAATGGAAAAGAATTATCTATTTTTGTTTAGTGTGTTTGATATTTTGCATTAAGTATTATGACAAAGAAGCTAACAAGTTTTATCTTTTGAGTTATTCTTATGCAATAAATATAATTGAAGCTAGTATGTGCCAAAGAGTTGGCATGTCAATCTTATTTCACCAGATGTAAGTCATATCGAGATTCCCCTCCCGACTTAGAACCATCAATTGAGAAAGGAAAAGTTATTGGTACTAACAAGGAGGCTGACCTAACTAAAATCACCATCCAAGATGACATGATATTCAATTAGAACCATATCATCTATGAACTAATCCAGAGATTAGAACAATTGGAAAATGAGATATAGAAAACCAAGGACGTTGCTAATTTGGATGCTACAACCAATGTCCCTCTTGGAAACTTATCAGGACATCTGCTCCAGTTTCCTCCTCCGAATGACGAAGACCTAGTCCATAAAAATTCCCAAGATCCACCACATGTTGATTCATGATACAAAGTCAAAAATCCCCACACTCAGCACACCAATTGAGAAAGCAATCTGATAATTTATTACCCACAAATCCCCTACCCACTTAATAGAAACAACATCCTAGTACTATCAACTCTTAAAACATCCCCATTACTTTAAATCCAAATGATTGTATTCCGTAAAACCTCACACCAGCATATCTAAGCCCGGTCTAGAATACTCAAAATCCATAAGTCTAGGCACCGCTTCCACCCGTCATCGTACCACTGCAATACCTGAACCTTACCCTCACTACCCAAAACCTTGAGGAGGACAAGGAATCGAGAGCTCTGGATGATCAACGAGATAAAGAAATGAAATGGATGAAAGAGGAGATAGTCAGGATAAAATAAACAAGAACCACACATGAGGATGTCGGTTAGGGATATTATTATCTTTATATCTATCCAGAACTAGATTTACTAGAAGGTTCCAAAATCCCTAAGTTCAAAACATTTGCTGGAATCGGGAACCCTACCGCTCATATGAGAAGATACTGTGATTAGATGGTTGGGGCTGGGAAGAATAAAACACTACTAATAAGGATGTTTAGTTAGAGTTTGAGCAGGGAAGCCTTAGAATGGTTCAACTATATAAGATCTCACGAAGTCGTCAGGCTAGAAGTCCATGTCCAAATATTTCATAGAGAGATTTACTTACAATATTAAGGTGGTTCCTAATAGATACTCTCTGGATCATATTTGATAGAAGTTTAATGAGTATTTTCAAGACTTTGCCTATAGGTGGAGGAAAAAATTAGCTTGAGCTTTCCTTTTATGATTGAGGAAGAGATTGTAGCTATTTTCGTAAGGGCACAAGAACCAAAATACTATAAAAAGATGATATCTGTTGTTAGAGACAACTTTGCAGACCTAGTTAAAATTGGTGAAACAGTAAAGGAAGGACTTAGGACTGTAAAATCACTAGAGTGTTTAGATCCACTGGGATGCCAAAAAAGAAAAGAGAAGATCTAGCAACCACTTCACCCCTCCCTATTTCCAAGCTGAGGAGATCTTTGGGCCCTGATTTTGAAAGAGCTAATGTAATGCCAACCTATACAACCATTTTGCAAATACCTCAATCAGTATTCTTCGCTCAACCTAGTCTACCAGTCATTTTTCCAAGTTACTTTTCCCCCAACCTATCAACCGCACAAACAAATACCCGACCCACTTTCTAAGAACCTTCACTAAACTATTAAGACACCTCAAATGTCCAAACCTACCAGAAAGATCTAGAAAATCTCACACCAATTAGAAATGATCCTAATGATGTCCAACTGAATTCTGAAAGAAAAGCAACAAGAACATTTAGCCCACTGACTAAAAGCAGGGCCTAATTACTCAAAAAGTTGAAAGTTGATGGACTCATACAGCTTCTCCTATAAAAAAACATTAACACCGACACCTATTTCTATCGAGCTGATCAATGATGTGCCTATCATTTTGGTGGTGTAATACATGACACTAAAGACTTTTCTCTTCTTAAGAACAAGATTCAAGACTTGATTGATCAAAAGGTGATTACTCTTTAGACCGCACCGAACGCCATTAATAATTCTCTCCCATATCATGCAAGGAAAAATATAAATATAATAGAGACTGATGGTGAATAGATAGTGGTAATAGTATTGTGAAAGAGGAAATCAAAGAGTTGACCAAAATAGGGGAAGTATCTAACATTGTAGTATCCTTGAATATTGATGAAAAACCTAAGTTTGTTTTTCATTACCCACAAATCCCCCACCACTTAATAGAAACAATATCTTAGTACCATCAACTCTAAAAACATCCCCTTTACTTTCAATCCAAATGAATATATTCCATAAAACCTCGCACCAACATATCCAAGCCCAACCTAGAACACTCAAAATCCATAAGTGTAGGCACCGCTCCCACCCGTCTTCATACCACTGCAATACTTGAACCTTACCCCCACTCCCCAAAACCTTAAGGAGGACAGCGAATGGAGAGCTCTAGATGATAAAAAAGATAAAGAAATGAAATGGATGAAAGAGAGGATAATCAAGATAAAAGAATAAGAACCACACATGACGAAGTTTGTTTGGGATATGATGATATTTTTATCCATCTGAATCTAGATTTAGTAGAAGGTTTCAAAATCCCCAAGTTCAAAACATTTATTTTAACTGGGAACCCTACCGCTCATATGAGAAGATGCTGCGATCAGATAGTTGGGGCTGGGAAGAATGAAGCACTACTAATGAGGATGTTTAGTTAGAGTTTGAGCAGTGAAGTATTAGAATGGTTCACTATATAAGATCTCATGAAGTGGTCAGGCTGGAAGTCCATGCCCAATTATTTCATAGAAATATTTACTTACAATATTGAGGTGGTGCCTAATAGATACTCTCTGGATCATATTCTACAGAAGGCTAATAAGTACTTTCAAGACTACGCCTATAAGTGGAGGAAAAAAGTAGCCTGAGCTCACCTTCTATGATTGAGGAAGAAATTGTAGCCATTTTCATGAGGGCACAGGAACTAGAATACTATGAGAAGATGATATCTGCTGTTAAAGACAATTTTGCAGAACTAATTAAAATTAGTGAAATAGTAAAGGAAGGACTCAGCACTGTAAAATCACATGAGTGTCAAGATTCACTGGGATGCCAAAAAGGAAAGAGAAGATGTAGCAACCACTTCACCCCTAACTATTTCTAATATGAAGAGATCTTTAGGCCCTGATTTTGAAAGAGCTACTGTAATGCAAACCAATACTACACTTTTGCAAATTCCTCAGTCAGTATTCTTTGCTCAACCAAGTCTACCAGTCATTCTTCCAAGTTAATTTTTCCCCCTAACTTATCAACCGCATAAAAAAAATACCTGACTCACTTTTCAAGAACCTTCTCTAAATTATCAAGACACCTCAAATGTACAAACCTACTAGAAATCTCTACAAAATATCACACTAAATAGAAACACTCCCAATGATGTCCAACTGAATTTTGAAAGAAAAGAACCAAGAACATTTATCCTACTAACTGAAAGCAGGGCCTAATTTCTCAAAAGGTTGAAAGTTGATAGAATCATACAGCTTCTCCCATCCAAAAACTTTAACACAAACACCTATTTCTATCAAGATGATTATCAATGCACTTATCATTCTGGTGGTGTAAGACATGACCCTAGAGACTATCCTCTTCTTAAGAACAAGATTCAAGACCTGATTAATCAAAAGGTGATTACTCTCCAAACCGCATTGAACGTCATTAGTAATCCTTTCCCATATTATGTAAGGAACAATATAAATATGATAGAGACTGATGGTGAATGGATATTGGTAATAGTATTGTAAAAGAGGAAGTCCTAGAGTAGACTAAAATAGAGAAAGTATCTAACATTGTAGAATCCTTGAATATTGATGAAAAACCCAAGTTTGTTTCCACCATGGCACCTCATCAATATTTTTTTTGTTTCAGCACAGAAAGAGTTCATTGCAGAAATCGTCGCTGCCCATGGCATGACTAGATCCCGTAAGGCTCTACAAGATGGATGGATTGGCAAATGACTCATATAAAAATATCATTTAAATAGACCAATCATCGAGGCATAAGCCGAAGAATTCTTGAGGAAAATGTAACCTAAAGAGTACTTCATAAAGAATCACCTTGAAAAGACTTTGACTCAAATCTCAATATTTGCACTCCTGATAAGTTTCCAGCACCACAGGAAGGCACTTATTAAGATGTTGGATGAAACATATGTACCATTTGGAACTAACGGCTATGATTTATCCACTATGGTTAGAAAAGTAGTAGGGAGTCATAAAATATACTTCAATGATGACGAACTGCCATTCGAAGAAGTAATGCACAATAAGGCTCTCCATGTCACCATAAAGTACTGAGAACATATAATAAATAGGATACTCATTGACGATGGATTTGGTTTAAATATTTATCCACTGTCTATATTCAATCAGCTCAATCATGATATTAAAAAGATCAGGCAAAGTCGAGTAAACAACAGAGCCTTTGATGGTGAACTTAGAGACACCATAGGTGAAGTCAGCCTATCATTTTAGGTGGTACCTATAGAGTTTCAAGCCAGTTTTCAAGTGTTGTACATCAACCCCAGTTATAATTTATTGATAGGAAGACCATGGATCCACACTATCAGAGCAGTGTCCTCCACTTTACATCAGCGGATGAAATTTGTATGGGAAGGTCAGGAATTGACCATTCAAAGGGAAGGAAGTCATCTTAGTCATCCCAAAAGGGTCGTACCAGTGATAGAGGATGCTCCCAAGGTAATCTAATTATATACTACCGAGATAATGTATGACACCATTGAAGAAGTAGTCCCTTACATTCATATACCTTCTGTACATAAGATGATGGTATTTTTTATGCTAAGAAATGGTTTTGAATCAGGCAACATCTGGGAAAACATATGAATGGGATCATCAAACCTATCTGCATCCCTGAAAAACATTTCATGTATGGTTTGGGATACCATCCAATAGTGGAAGATGAGATAAAACTCAGTAAGAAGAAGAAAGATTAGAATTTTCCAAGGCCTATTCCTCTGTTATACTGATCATTTCTAGTCTGCATTCAACTATAGCTGAGGATCTATAGGAGGGAATTGGATCTCTGTTTGAAGAATGTGATATTTTGATATTTTCTTTTAACTCTTAGTCAGTTTCCTTTTTATCGCCCCGATGTGCCTTAAAGTTAGGAAACAGTACGGGACTAGCACCAAGAATCAATGCCAAATCAAAGCAGAGAGTGACGAGATCAGCATAGACTAGCTTTAAAAACTAATCTTGTTTATGGATGTACATTCATCAATCATAGAAAGCATTAACATAGACAAGAAGGATAGACAAAACAAGTGCATAAACCTTAAATCCCATAAGTATTATAAAGAACACCATAACAAAAGGAAAATACTCTTTTATCCTTATCCCAACTATTTAAAGTCGCAGCAAGTCAGTAGAGACTAGCACCCATTATTTGCATAAAGTCACGGAGTGTCGGTGGAGATTAGTGCATGTATTTGCAAAAATCCATGACAAGTTGGTGTAGACTAGCATACATTATTTTTAGGAAGTCACAGCAAGTCGGTGGATACTAGCGCGCGTTATCTGCATATTATCGTGATAAGTCGGTGAATACTAGCACGCATTATTTGCAAGAGGTTGTGGTAAGTCGATGGAGAATAGTGCACATTATTTGTATAAATTCTCAACAAATCGGTGGATACTCACGCGAATTATTTGCATAAATTCACGGCAAGTTGGTAGAGACACACGCGCATTATTTGCATTATGTCGCAGTAAGTTGGCAGAGACTATAGCACATTATTTGCATCAAGCCGTGGAAATTCGATGGAGACTAGAGCGTATCACTTTCATAAAGTGTGGTAAGTCAGTGGATAATAGCACACATTATTTGCATAAATTCGTGGCAAGCCAATGGGGACTAGTGTGCACTATTTGCATAAAGTCGAGGCAAGTCGGTGGAGACTAGTGTGTATTATTTGCATAAAGTCACATAAAGTCAGTAGAGACTAGCATGCATCATATATATAAATTATTATAAGAAATTTGTAAGCTTGTACCAGAAGACCTAATACAGGATGCAGCTTCAATAAAACAAAACAAGATCAATGTTTAGGAGCCAACAAAGGCAAGAGGTATGAGACTTCTTCTATATCTGGTGAAATATACTATTACTAATTGGGTGTTTACCAGTTTTTCTGAGGACATCAAAAAGGATAAAAAATCTTGAAAATAAATGAACCACAGGTACAACAAGATTAAGAAAGCAGTACAACGTGGAACCCTTTCTTAGCAGGAATCAAGCCATCCCCAAAGAGGAATGTCAAACCCTTCATAAACTGGAAATATTAGACTTGAGTGTTTCGTCATCCACTTTCCCGTTAGAAGGATGTGGAATTCTTCTTTTTTAGTTTTGTTTTGCATTCCAAACCAAAGTCTTCACTCACATCGGAGGCAAGGGATGGTCATTCTGATGATGGAACAACCAAGTAAGGAAGTTGTGCCCGGTAATCTTTAATCATGGGTGTGTTGTAAACCACATTTATGAATAAATAATTATGAGTGTCATTCTTCTACAAGTCTCATCATTATCAAAAGCCAAAGAACATCCTATCCATAAAGTATCATCTCTTCTTCCGATTGAGTCGAACTACAAGCACCCTAGTTTATGTTGAGCTCCGCATGGAAAATTCTGTTACACTCTAAAATTCCTTAACTATTCCCATTCCTCGAATCAAGACTTCACAAGGTTCATAGCTAGACTAGCATGAGGAATCTTTCTAAATTATGCTCAAATCCAGTGAAGTGAATTACAAGTGGCCTGACTTTTTGTTGAGCCCGATATGTAGGAGGCCTAATGCTAAGGGTTGGACATAATTATAGAACCTTTCTTTGTTTGGTTAAACACATGAATTAAGAAGTCAGATAAAATTGAGTTTATCAAGACCGTTTTACCCCTGGTCTCCTCCCTCAACCAGGAATAAATCGGGGAGGGTTGTTGACACTTAATTTTTACCCTCCTCTAGTAAATAATAAACTACTCTGTAATATTTTAAATATAAGCCATTTTGATTAAATTATCTCCAAAAGTTCTTTATGGACATCAAATTAATATGATTTCTATTAAGCATATTTTTTTTATAAAATTATATTCTATTAAAGAAGAAGTTGTGCAAGTATAGCCAAATGTATGCATTAGTATATTGTATGTATACAGGCACTTGAGGGTACAATTTCAAAAATATTTTCCAAATAGGATAATAATAGTGTATATACATGTCAATTTACATACTACAGTATGTGGTTTTCCAAAATTTATACATAATTTGTACATTATATACAAATTATGTATATATATACCAATTGAGATTCATTTTATCAAGTTATCATTTTAAGGGTTTTAAGTTTAGTCTTGGTAAATTAGTTTTAATTTATTAACAGGCCAACTAATATATATATATATAAACTTAGCCCAGTTTTTCTATGAATCATTTTCATAATCCCTTTCCCCGTCGTGAACCCAGTTCCCTTTTCCCATTTGGCCTTCAATTTCTCTTGAAGTTTTTGGATGTTTTTCGATGATTTCTTGGTTTGTCATCTCATGCCTTTATGGCATAAAGGACAGATCTCTTCAAATTTGAATATCGAGGACTGGAATTTGGTTTTCTAGTTTTCCCCCTCTTTTTGGCTCATCTTGGAGAGCAAGTTTTTTTTCCTTGTATATAATCCATTTTCTCCCTTCCCCTTAAGGAAGAGTATTAGGAAAATCTAAGGTAAAGGGACAAGTATGCCATCTAAGGTTTCCTGTGGGATTTAGAGGTAAAGGGAGGAAAATCCAAGCGACTTTTGTACCTTATTTCAAGCTGGTTTTCATATGACCATCTTGACACCTACAATACCTATATCAATCTTCCTCAACCCTCCCTACTCTCTCACTTTAAAGTGCCCCTTATATGCTTTATATGCTCTATGAGAGTCTCTTGGTCTCAAAATATTTTAATTGACCCATAATACAGTTTATGATAACTCAGGTGATACTTGGCATTTTAGTGACTTATGTCTTATATGAACACCCAAGGTGAGGTGCGTGACTTAGTGTTGGGTCTAAGTCATCACCCAGGAAGCCAAGAGCTGCATATCCTAAGGGTTGAGGGACATGGGGAAATTAAATGCCTCAAAAGATTTTTTTTATCCATGTCTCTCTCCAAGGACTAATTTTCATGATCTGGAAGTGTCTCTGAGCAAAGTTCATAGACTAGTCTTCTCTCAAAGATCCTTTCTATAAAAAAAATTGGAAATATTTCATTGCCTTATATTTGTTTTAATTACTTTGCAATTCATAAATTGTATTAGTGTTCCATATTTATCAAAGTTGTGTAATAATGACTCATGAAAGCTTTTCTCTAAGATTGCAAAGTGACCATGACTGCTTAGCCTATTTTTAAATGATTTTACATGTTTCATACAAACATATTTGTAAATATATTCTTGACTTAGCTAGTTCATTGGAGCCTTTTCATTTTCAATTATGTATACACTGATAAAGGCACCTTAGGTTAGTAACTGAACATGTTAAGTGCTTACTTCATATACCTATTTATCCTACATACCAGTTGATCCTTATCTATTTCTATACATCTCATGAGTAGTATTTAGATTTAGGTTCTTGCTGGTCGCCCTATCTCTTTAAGTGTTTGACCTATTTACCCATGACCATTATTTATTGTATCATTTTATGGTTCCATTTTGTAAACTTACAGATAGTGTTTGGTAATATGCTGGTTAGAGCTTGATGATAGCTTATTTAACCATACAAATTGATCCCTTACCCCTCTACCTCATAACATGGTAATGGTGCATGATTAAATGTGACTGAAATTCCCCTATATATTCCACTTGTTAAGTTAAGAGATCATGAGTCCTATATAGTCTAACTGCGCATGATCATTTTATTCTCCATATCATATGGATATAATCCTATTGAGCTAGTTGAACATACTTTTATAAGTCTTGCATTTTATATGTCTACACGTGGAAACTCAAATGTGTCCATTTGGTGCCTGAGTTTTCTTGAATGTGCAATTTTATAGAATAACATATACCCTTTCTCTTTCTGGTTGCTCCAACTAATTTTGATCATAAGCTTGTTATTAATGTGATGGGCTCCTAGTTAGCTATTATGCAACCACTTTAAATTAGGTCAGCTTCTGCACTCCAAATGTTTTAAGTCTATATGCAACCTGATTATTTGCTGATCTTTAGACCTCAGCTAATAAGATGATAACCCTATATGGCTAAGTTTGATTGAACCATATTCCTACACAGACTGTCCCTTCTAATTCAGTAACCTTACTCCTTGAAATTCCTTTGATGCTATCTACTGGACCCTTTTTACATGCCTGTTATCCGTATCATTATGGTTTGGAGCTTGAAAAAATGAGCATGTTCTCGGCCTTTACATATATTTAGTAGTTATCCTTGTGTATTTAGATTCATTAAATATGATGTCGTTAATTATGTATGCATTGTATCTGTGTATGAATAAACCTAAAGTCCAACTTAATGGGCCACCTAATTGTCTTTTGAATTTCTTTGTTTCATTCTTTCGCTTCAATAACAGCTACAATGTATGTTGGGCTATGTATTGCTTGTTTATATCCACAACTTAGAAATTTAGTAAGATTTTAATATGTAACTTATTTTTTCATTGTTTTTATTATGTGATCACTAATGATTTTATTTTATTTTTGCATTTCCCTAGGTTTCCTCTTCTCTCTGATGGACTCGAAATCAATTTACATTGGCTTTATGAGCATTAGGGAAGGGCAGCCTAAGATATCTTATTTTATTCTCTTATATTTTAATTTTTATGCTTTAATTATTATTCATGGGATCTAGATGTAAATCTAGTGTATGAGAACCCACCTCTTTCAAGGTGTAAATCCAATGTACGAGAACCCACCTTTTGTTTTTTTTTTTTTATAATAATAAAGTTGCCATATTTTCCAATTCTAATGTATCTTGTTATCAAAAGTCATAAATAAATACAGCTTAGGCAAAATGAATTAAGCTAAGAGCAATGATTTCAGTATCTATCATATGTTTCTACAGATTTCTCCCTAATAAATAACTTATAAAGGATATATTATCTAACCTCTTTCATCGAAAAAACTATTTTCAAAAATATTGTTGAGGGAAATTTAACATGTTGTTGATAAAAGCATACAAAATATAACACGAGCATTTTTGAAATTACACAAGGCATAACCTAATTAGATATGTTCCCGAGGTTTCTTAAAAACCTTCCTCGGGACACTATATAATCCTTACCCAAATATCCTTAAGCTTTGGATTTTGTTCCTGTATTCAATTTGATACTTTTCATAAGTTTTCTTAATTTATTTGAAAATTAAGTGGCGACTCTTTTATATTTCTAATTGTTTCAAAAACTTTTAAGTTTTGAAAAAGTTTGACACAACCATCTTATTTTATTTTCTATATTAATAACAACATTTTCTCAAAAGAAAGGAAAAGGAAAAACCATAGTAAAAAAAGGAGGGCCTCTTGGTAAATCCTCAGGAAACATATCAAGAAACTCTCTAACTACACGGATAGACTGAATATCAGGAGTCTTAGACTCAGGGTCTTGAACTCAAACCAAATGATAAATACATCTCTTAGCAATCATCCTTCTAGCTTCTAGATAAGAATAAACCTGCCCTTAGGAACAACTCTACTACCCTTCAACTAAAGGACAGGTCTACAGAAAGATGGAAACTGAAAACTCTAGTCCTACAGTCAACAACATCATGACATGAACGGAGACAATCCATGCCTAGAATGACATCAAATTATACCACATCAAATTATACCATATCTAAATCATGTAAGTCATCTAGAACAAACATCCCTAAAACAGAAGTGGGACAACTATGGTAGACTCTCTCAGCTAAAACAAGATTACTAACAGGTGTAGAAACAGAGATGACTCATATAAAACATCAGGGTCTAGACCAAACTATCTAGAAACATATAGGGATACAAAAGAAAAACTAGATCCATGGTCTAACAATGCATATACATCAACCTTATAAGCTTTAAACATACCTGTCACCACATTAGTTGACTTCTCCTGATCCTGACGAGAACCCAAAGCATAACAATAGTTTTCGCGTTGGACTCCACTGGTGGAAGTAATAGCACCCTGTTGAGTTTGGCGTGCTTCTGGAGATATTGTTGGGGTAATAGTATATGGTATGGTACCACCCTATAGAACAGTGAACAATCTCTCAACTTATACCCCAACAACCCATAAGAATAAGAGCTTTTCAAAGGGTGATCCCAAATACTGTGACCAATCTCTCCACACCAAAGAGACCATTGGACCCAGTCTTACACTGTCCCCAATAAGGCTTACCACACTAATTACATATCGAAGCACCATTCTATTGAGCTAACTTGTTTTGCTAATTCTTTGAGGGTTGAATAATGACGGGGTTGATCCCCTAGAACCCTATTTCTTCTGTTGTTATCTGAACCGATTGGACTTAGGTTGACTATCTCTAGAATGACTAGTGCTATCCCTCTTACTCTGCTGACTCTCTATACATAGACTTATCCTTTGCTATTTATTCCAGATGCACCATCAGTACACCAATGTCTATATCAGTACTCAACATAGCTTCTCTCCCTGCTTGGATCAAGTAAAGAGAAACACAAGACATGAATATATCTATCCTAGTATACATATCAGCAATAATCTCTAGAGCATACCTCTATAACTTAGTAAACTTCATGTTGTAATTGGTCACATACTTGGAGCCTTGTTCCAAACTCAGTAACTCATGAATCCTCTCTTTCCTCTTCTCTCTAGGAAATAATTGGCCCATAAATATAGTCTCAAACTCCTTCAAAGATGGTGGAATATATCCAACTCCCCTATTCTTCCTCCATAGATCACTCCAAGACCTGGCAACATCCTTCAACTGATAATATGAAAAATCAACATCAAGAACTCTCATCATATCACAAATATGACGAACCTCCTCAATAAAGTTCTTCAGATTATCCACTGTCCTCGAACCATGGAACTCTAGATAACTCAACCTCAGAAACTCCCTCACCCTCACAACTCCAGGATCAAGAGAAAAAAGTTAAACCATAGGAACATGAGCTAGATATTGAGCCTATGGTACACTTTCGGAGCCATCATATGCATTATATTGCGTAACTCTACGGTAGTGATGTCTACTAGTGGGTTTTGTGGCTCTGGAGTTGGTGGAGCTTGATTATGATAGTTCCTGTTCCTATCTTGGTGAGCTCGTCGTGAAGGAATGATTTGAAATTTATTAATCAAAAGTCATAAAGAGGAAATATCTCAAATTCAAGATCCAAAGCATGAAATAGAACAATCAATAAAGGGAGACTTTTCCTACAAGATCAGTAGCCTCTGAGTTATAAGTATGCTGCAGTTCATTCTCGTAACTAAGCCTCTACCTAATGTTGGCTTTTAGACTTATCTTAGGACTCTAAAAACCTAGTGCTTTGATATCAAGTTTTTCATGACCCGAGTTCACCCCTAGGCGAGACCGCCATTCTTAGATACTAAGTTTCCCTAGAAGACTCAAAAAAACCAGTTGGATCATGCATAGCTCTATTGACATCACTCAGAAGAAGCAATATAAATAAATAATAAAAGTGTAACGGGCTCCTTACAATAATCAATAAACAGTCTTGATAAAAGAACAAATAAACCCAAGTCTCAAAACCATACATCACAGTATGAAAGCCTCTTATAGCTAAATAATAGACTACCAGCACAAGAGTTCACTAGCTAGTCTCTAACAAGTGAAATAATAAATAAGTAAATCTAAGTACAAGCTCTAGATAAATAAAATAAATAACTCCATAGCTTGCCTTCGAATCAAGCGAGGACTCAACAATCTTCTTATCTTCTAAGAATGCAAGTAGTGTCAATCTTGAACATTTGGATGGTTGGAAATATCTACATGGGGGTTAACACATACAGTAAGAGTAGAATCATCACACAAAAGATGTACAAAGTACATAATTAGGTATAAAACAGGCAATATAGTATAATGATAAGTACTATGGAATGCATGGGTAGTAAATACCAACTTCATCTCTATATCAATTAAGCAATTTAGTATTTTATAATGAAAATAGTTAAAAATATCATATCTCAAATAAACTCAGCCAAAAATCTCATCAGTTTTTAACCAAAAGATAGAGACTTAGTTAAAAGAAAGTTTCACTTTCTTCCTTTCAAAGTATTCAATTTTATCTTCTCTTTGGAAGTTTCTATAACCGATATACCTCAAGGCATAAAGCGATGAAGTCCATATATTACCTAGTGAGTAAGGGCTCCTAACCTTTCTAAAGGGAAAAGACTCTCTCTAGTGTATCCAACTAGACTACAGGTGCACTTACTAGGACAAAATAATAATAATAATCCTTATGTAAGGTTATGTAGGTTGGTCTATAAGGGCCTCTGCCCAGGACCTCTACCCACCCTCTGTGCTAATACTCCTCCCATAAAAATATAATTACTATTATTACTTTCTCTTTCAAGCTTCTAGACTAATGAAAATTCTCTAATGAACCACTAGACCTTCTTGGAATTTTCTAGCTACACCTTTCAATTTACCCAAAGCAGGTAAATATAGCCAAATCAGACTTTTTATTAGATTCTCACTTCACAGCTCATCAATTAAGCAATAAAATCATTATATTCCTCAGTTAATCTCAATTAGCTAATAGTCAATTTGTACATTCTTCAATTTCACATTTCAAATCATGTAGTAAGTCAAATAATTATGACACTTCAATGCTCAATTCAAGTTTTACAAATAAATATTGAAAACAATCATTAATTCTTACCTTAAAGCTTCTTTGTTTCTTTTACTTGAATTATGAAAATATTCTACCTCATGAGGGCTTTTATAATTAAATAATTATCATGAAAACTTCATAATTCTAACTCAAAAACATCAATTAAATTAT
>JBDJHY010289504.1:0-10089 GCA_039654485.1 Withania somnifera
CGCTTAATCAGAGCTGAAAAAATAAAAAAATGTGATTAGAGACGGAGATAAGTTCAAAATTCTATTTCTTTAAAGTTATTAAGTTCTAAGTAATAATTTGAATTCGAGTAGTATTTTTTATAAAACATTTTTATTTTTAAATATATTTTTTAGTTACTACCATCTATAATGACAAAATGAATTATACATGTAACAAAAATGTGTTATAAGTGTCATAAAATGTATTATATTTGTTTTAGTAATACATCTTCACTATAAGTATTATACTTGTTTTAGTATTAAAACCGATATCTGAAATATGTATTAAACATGTATTATGATTGTCTTATAAATGTATTATAAGTGAAAAGTGAAAAAAAAAATTATTGCTATAGATGATAAATATTTTCTAAATATTGCGTATCTAGGTAAGTTTTTCTTAAACTTATTCAATAAATTTCTTAATATAAATATAAATTTTAGCTAAAAATACTAAATTTGGCTCAACTGGTAAGCTATACATTGGCTCCGCCATAAATATAAAACATTCTTAAATAAAAAGTTTAAGACAAAACTTATATTTTTGTTTCCTTCGTTTCAAAATAGGTATCACTAATTTCAACAAAAATTTGTCCAAAATTAGTGTCTCATTCGAATTAGAAATTCAAGACAAAAAGTTTATATGTTTGAAATAATTTTCTAATAAACATGACTTTTACAAAAATAACACTTATTTTTGGATAGAGCAGTAATGAGAGATGCCTTCTTCTTAGTGCACTTCTGAATGTATAAGTAACCTAAAACATTTCATTGTTTAGATAATTGTCATTTCAGACACATCAATTATTCCACTCTCCTAACTAATCCACTTCCAAATTACTCCCTAATTTATATCTTTTCTCATTTTCCGACCTCACATTAGAATTAATATAACAATATCATCATTTTACTTCATCCGGTTTAAAATGAATACATCTTTCTAAGTCCAAAATTGTGTTAATCATATTTCTTTTTTGACAATTATCCCTTTTTAATGAGTTTTTTCAACGATCTCTAGTAAAGAAAAAAAGATAATGTTAGATAAATTTGTTAGGATATATTATTAATCATATATTTTAATATAGTATTATTTATTTATTTATTTAATTCAATAAAGTGTTATATTAAATAGATCAGTTTGTCATATATGTGTCCTCAACTTATATAGTAGATGATTTAGTGTATAGCGTTTTAACTTATACGCAGAAGATTAAATCATCGGTTCTTATAAATCAAAGTTATAGTTCACAATGGTAGATGAAAATTTGAAAAAACTATCAGAATGACGGTAGCATGAGAGGTATAGTTCTAACTTCTCGTGCTAGTGCATTTTGTATGTATTGAACAAGACCGAGTAGAAATAAATGTTTTGAACTGACTGATAAAAACTTATTCTCTAAACTGTTAAACATGCTTGTATTCTGAACCTTGATATAACTATTATAAACTCTATATACATTGATTATTGTTTTGATTTATTAAAAGGTTAGATTCTGAGATGGATCGATATGCCTAGTAAGTAGGATGATAATAAATATTTATTATTGAAATAATAAGTTAGTTGATGGAATCTATGTCTCAATATAGAGATTGATGATAGACCTTTTATGAGAAACTTATATTTCATTTGTCAACCCGGTCGGTGAATTTATGAATCCGACATATGAAATAAATTAAGCAGTGCTCTAAAGGAAATTAATTATTAAATTAAATTCTTTAGTAATTTAATTTGTTAATTAGTATCTATAATCTTAACATCGGGAATTGCATAAGCGTTTAATGGGGAATTTCAAAATATAAACAGAGGAGTGCAATTATGAAGTTTTAGTGGAATGACTTGTAATTTATTATGATAAGAATAATTCAAATAAATATTTTGGGTTATTTCCATAATAGGGAGCCTCAATAATTAATTTCATGGTCCCTACGATGCTCATATTAACTAGAACTCAAAATCTTATTTTTTATGAGAATATAAGAAGTAAATGTGTTTTCTTGTTCCAAAAAGAAAACAAAAGTTGGTTTTTTCAAATAGACGGGAAAAATAGGGATTCTCCTAACCTAGAATGATAACTTATTATTCTACTCAATACTTGTCAATCCAAGTATTGAGAGAGTCCAGATGTGAATTTAGGATCACTGGAGAAGACCTAAGAATTTGAGTCAGACTTGTTTCAAGATATTTGCTCACGTTTTGAGGGGTATTTGTTGAGTTAATTTTCAACACACTTTACATGTAGTACATGTTGGTATTTATTGTCTATTATTCATATAAACAGTATGATCCTAAAATACTTCCATTGTATGATTATTTTCCAACAAAATTATCATTTAATTAATGTCATAAGTAACCTTCTTTACAGTTGTATCACGCCCTAAAAACTCATTCATTTTGAATTGCACTGTGTGTGAAATTGTATTTGTCAACTAACTGAAGGTAATAGAACCTGAAGAAAATAATACCCTTGAGGATTTCATATTTACTTTTCTTTCATACATTTCACATAGGATATACAATAGTACAATACTTGAATCATTCTGCATATGAATGTCCTCAGAATTAAATTATACAACACATATACATACTAGACATTTTTTGTCAACCTCAACATACCGCGTAAATGTCCCTAAATTAAATAGAAAAAGAAAAGTTAATCATTTAAGGGACTGCAGATACTGGAATGTATGAAAAAATTCTTCAAAATCAAATTCTACGGTTCATAATTATGTCATAATAGTTTTTAAAAATTTTAAAATTATAAGTTTTCTATTAAACCCACAAAGTATACGGAAATGTTTCAGTGAAAAAAGTTATCAATAAGCACATATGTGATTTTATACAAAATATATCTGTGACTTCATGCAAAATATCTGATCCAAAGTATCTGCTGAGTAATATATCGACGAGGAAAATCTAAGGCTTTTGTAATTTATGAAACATATGTAATGAATTAATATCGGGATATAAAGGAATGTAACAGATTTTTAATTAAACCCATAAAGTATATGGGAATGTATCAGTGAAAAAAGGTATCTCTAAGCACATCTGTGACTTTATACAAAATGTATCTGTGACTTCATGCAAAATATTTGATCCAAAGTATCTGCTGAGAAATGTATGAAATATATATAATAAATTGATATTGGGATCTAAAGGAGTGTAATTTATATAAGTTGCTCATGTCATTTTTCAATTTTATTAAAGTTTTTTTATTAAACATTTTAATTCATTATTTCAACTTCAATTTGAATAAAAATGTAAAATTGAAAATATTTAAAGTATGAGGAATGTTTCAAATGATCCAATTTGAAACAACATGAAACTACCCGCCTCTTGATCAACAAAAATCATATTGTCGACGTATGAGTTTTAGGTCACGCTTTCTGTAAAATTTATTATCACTAAATAAGAAGGAAAAAATTAATTCAATTTAGGGTGTGTTCAGTATGAAAGAAAACATTTTTCTCCGTAACTTTTTAATTCATTGTGTCCTCATTTTTTTTTTTTTAGAGTTTCAAGCTATCTAACTGTAAATATCTTTTTTTTTTCATTTGATATTCATTCAAACAAAAAAATGAAAGATTTTGAAGGTTATCTTGTGAAATCAGAACATGATTGCATCTTTTATCCTCTGATTTTATATTTAAGTTTCGCAAAAAGTATTTTTTTTTTCGTTTCAAATTATTTGTCATGTTTTTTAAAAATTATTATCCCAAATTATTTATCATCTTAAAAGTTCAAATAAAAATTCATTATCCTTTTCCCATTTTACTCTTAGAAGTAATTGTTTGTAAAAATTATGTACAAACACCTTTATTATACATGGAGAAATGTCACGTAGATAAACTAAATATATAATAAAGAAAGATTATACATTAAGCTCAAAGATGGTGGAAATAAAGATTGATAGTTCAAATCTCCAGAGAAAACTATTCTCACATGAGATATATGTGGATCTTCAGATAAAGTTTTGCCTTAGCTATAGCCAAACTTCACACGCATATGTTAAAGTTTGGTCTTGACAACCCATTAGACACATATGTTGGAGTTTAGCCTTTAAGCCAAACTTTTGATGCCTACGTTGTAAGTTTGCTTGTACAAGTAATATGCTAATATAAGCCTGTCCAATAATATGCCAAATTTTTGATGCCTACATTGTAATAATATGGTAGGTCCGGTCCCAAAAAAAAAAAAAGTTGGCCTGAAAAAGTTTAGGCCGTGCTTAAATTGGCCAAGCCAATTCGGGTTAAATTGCCGATCCAATTAATATAAACAGTATCTGGTTCGATCCGTTATGAATAATATCTGTTTTAAAAGAAAAAAACTAAATGTTTTTAACTCATATTAATAGATATTTATATAGTTTAAAATTAGTACGAGTATACAAGAATTATTAATAATATATACATATGTACTAAAGATATATACTATCTACTAACGATATATACCAAATATATTAATGATATATATTATATACTAAAGTCTAAAGATATATACTATATATACTAAAGATATATTAAACATATTAAGATTATATACTAACGATATATATACTATATACTAAGGATATATACAAAATATACTATACATATTTACTATCTACTAACGATATATATATCAAATACTAACGATATATACAAAATATGCTAGAGATATATACTAGATACTATATATATATATATATTAAGGATATATATACTATATACAAAATATACTAGAGGGTATATACTATATACTAAAGACATATACATACTAAGGATATATACAATATATACAAAATATACTAGATATACAAAAGATATATACATACTAAGATATATACTACTTATACTAAATATACTAATGATCTACTAAACATATTAAGAATGCATACTAACGATATATATACTAACAATATACACAAAATATACTAGAGGTATATGCTATATACTAAATATATATATATATATATTATATGCTAAAGATATATACTAAAGATATATATATTATATACTAAATAAATATACTAAAGTCTAAATATAGTAATATATTAAGGATAACATATTAAAGATATATTAAACATATTAAAAATATATACAAGACATATCACAAACGCATACACACACACACATATATATAACATACTAAAAATATATATTAAAAATATAATCTAAATATACTAAAGATATATATTATATAATAAAGGAAGATAACAACATCGGAATAAAAAAGGCTCAATGAGCCACTTTATTGATAATATTGAAAATATAATTCAACACTTAATACATTTCTTCAATCATCCTATTTAATTCATCAACATTAATACTAGGATCTATTGGGTCGTACTAGTCAAAATCAACAAATTCATAACTACGACTTGTTTTTGCTGAAGGATGGGCTGACAAAAGTTCTTCGATTTCTTCTTCTTTTTCCCGATCTGGACCAATCCTTTATTTTTTTGTTCTGATCAGATCCAATCTGTGAGGCATACTAGAACATTCATTGCATTGTTTCCCAATGAATGTCGATGGTCTCCAATTTGATATCATCTCTGACTAAATGCACTCTCCGATGAAACTATTGACATTGAAATATTGATGACGTCCCTGGCTAGTGCTAATAAAATGGAAAAACTTACTTTCTTCGTCTGCCACCATTCCAACGGGTTAACTTTCTTGCTAATTTTCTGGGGAGCCTGCAATAAATAAAGACTTAGTTCATCCCCTACTCCTCTACGTAAGGTAGACGGTATTCTAAAAAAATTCGGTGTTAGTAAATCAGACACAGCATGCGCTTACCTTTTGAAAGATGATGACTATGACTACAAAATTAGAAGGCTCATCAGATGGGTTGTAGATTGGTTGGTGTGACATTATCAACTATAGTGGTATAGTGGTAATATAAAGATTTCGAGTGCCCATTCACGTCAGCCATAGCCTCAAACAAACTAGGTTATGTGTCACGTTTGATTTCTAAACTTGTATAAATCATTGTACAAAATTCAGCCATTGTTGAATGTTTTAAAGAGGGGTTTTAATATAGCACCAATTAAGTAAATAAGAGGAATTGAAAAAAAAATATTTTTTAAGTTTTTCAAACATTGGGCCAATAGCATCTTTGAAACCACGTTTAGTTTTATATTCAGAAAGTAATAGAGATATTTCAGCTACATAAGCTAGAATTCAACAAACGGTGAGATAATGTTGACACGAAAATACATTAATAGCATTGTAATTTTTTTTTAAATTACATCTACTTTTCTAATTAGGTGTCAATCCGATTTTTTTAACATATGTTCAGGTTGGCAAAGTTGTTTAAAAATAGCACTAATGAGATTCCTATATCTGTAGCAAGTTTTTATAAATAAATAAGTTGAACTCCACCTGGTTTCTATTTATTTGGGCATTAATCTAGGTTCAGATTAAATTGTGCAAATTTTACTTTAAATTCAGCAAACCTAACCCTTCTATTGTTACCTAGAATTAGTCCTACTAGAAGTCTTAATTTTTCAAATACAGGATAAAAAAAAGTAAGACTATCCATAATAATTAAATTATATATATGACAAGCCCACCTAATGTGAAAAATATCTGCAAGTGGTGGAGAAAGAGATCTTTTTAACGCCTCACTAGGGCGATTTTATTAGATGCATTGTCAATAAAACTACACATAAAATTTTAGCATTCAGATTATAATAATTAGCAACTTTAGAAATTGACTGAAATAAATTCTGCATCATGTCTACGATTTTCATCATATAAAAAAGCTAAAATTCGTTTTTGAATTGTAAAATTACTATCTATCTAGTGACAAGTAACAGCTAAATAATCATTTTTATTTACAGGACGACCAAGATTGGAAGTTAGAGAAACTCTACATAGAAGTTTGTGAAATATGGTTTGTAAGCAAAATGCATATTTTTCGTGTAACGTAAAACATCTGACTGACATGTACTTCTAAGAATACCGACAAACATTAAATTATAAATTCTTTGTATACAAAAACAAATGTATCAGAAAAAGTAAAAGTGAAAGGAAAAAATCATATGACTATCATTTTCTCTATTTTTAAACGATTTTGTGATTTATTATACTTTTGAATTAATTTATCAATTTTTGGATTTAATCTATCCTGATTCAATCCGCCTGCCTTAACACCAATTATTTTGGCTCATCCTGCTTTATATTTAGTTTTACAATATCTCGTCAAGCTACTCGTCCTCCCTATATTACCCTGCTCCCCTTCTTATGCGGAAATACTTGCTTACAAATAACACATCTGACGGTTTCGGTTCCTGTTATATCTTCAAAAAAATTCATACAACACTAGTTTTTCTAGGTTTTCTAGGAGGTTTAGGAACAAAATTAACAGATTGATGGGATGGGCATTGAAATTCTGATTATTATCATTATGATCATCATCATTATATTTAAACTCATCTAGATTTATATTAGCATCCTTTTACTTCATTATCTTCTTCTATTCCATAATTTTCTTGCAACTCGGCATATTTCGTATCATGCATACCCTCATCCCCACCATATTCAAATTCTTGTTTAAGTTCACTAGCATTACTAGGTGGAGCGACAAACATACGATTATAATTTCTAGTACTATCGGAACTTCTAGCGAAATCGGAATTGATTTTTTTCTCGTTACTAGGACTACTTCTAGGACATAGATTTTTAACACTTTTATCCATTTTCCTTAGCTTATTCATATTAATTATAATAGTAAAATTTAAAAGTATAAAAACAATATAATTGTAAATAATAAACAAATTATAAATTAAAAATTAAAAGTAAGAGAT
Source organism: Withania somnifera (assembly GCA_039654485.1). Lineage (NCBI taxonomy): Eukaryota > Viridiplantae > Streptophyta > Magnoliopsida > Solanales > Solanaceae > Withania > Withania somnifera. The sequence goes on from JBDJHY010289504.1 coordinate 7,809, forward strand.
GAAATGATTCTACCAAATTGCCGATGTAATTGATCAATTAAACACTTTAAAGTTGAAAACTTCCACTTGAGCACTTGATATTGTTAATAATTGTAAAATAGTAAGTTATAAAATTAATTGAGAACAATTGTGAAAATTAAAAAACTTTTTTAGGAGAAATATTGAGAGGGATTGAGAGAATTATTGTGAAAACTGAAAAACTTTAAGTGGTATTTATTAAAATTATTGGAATAATTTTTTTAAAGAAAAATATGCAAATCTGGCCATTATTGGACTGTTGGCAATGGGTCAATTTGGCTCAAACAATCATATTTACTATTAAGACCAACGAATCTATTATTTAAAAAAAAATTATTTTCGGACAGGACGGGATTTGGTGGACCGGTCCGGATTCACTACCTTAGACTGAAACAGGATCGGATCGGACGACCCGATTACTGTACCGATTCGATCTGATTTTCCTTGGGCTGGTCCAGTCTGCTACCTTTCGGGCCGATCCATCCGAAAAAACCGAATTGGTCGACAGTCTTAATAGATGTAATGGATTAATATAAACTGTGATAAGGGAACAATAAAAAAGGAAAATAACTATTCCTTTCGTTCTAAAACAGTTGACTCTCTTTCTTAAAATATTTTATTTTAATTTACTTGTCTATTTTCATAAATCAAGAGGATTTTTACTTCTTTCCCATATTACCTTTAACATTAACTAACCACATAAAGTAGGAATATTTAAATTAGAATTTCAAAGCATAGTTAATAAGTGTAATTTGATAAATACACATCTAATTAATATTTTCTTAAGGAATGTATCAAGTCAACAAGGGTCAAGTATTTTGAAACGAAGGAAATAGTTATGAAATTGGATTGGTAGCCTCTTATCTCACCGGAGAGCATCATTTGCCCCAATTTTTGTCTCCTTCAACCTTCCACCAAATAATAAAGATTCTTAAAACCTTTTTTATTCTTTTAATTTCACTATTCCTCACAAGAGTGGAAGAAAACAATGTATATGTAACAGATACTAACATTAGTATGGCTACAACTACAGTAGAAAAAAATTATTTACTTTATTTTGGATAACTAAGAGCAAAAAAAGTCAGTGTTGTTAGAGTGGGTAAAAGCCCAACATTGGTTAAAGTATGGACATGTTGTTTGTTTATATGAACTTGGGCAATCCTATCCTCATGAGCTAGCTTTTGGGTTGAGTTAGGCATAAGTGCGCTAATACAGAATAACTTCATTTATTTTCAATAACAGAAGCTTCAACAAGTTTAGATATCAAATCTCATGTATGATTTTCTTCTTAAGCTAAAAGTTCTTCATTCATTGCCTTTTTCCAGCAATCATGGCTCAATGCATGCTGGTAAGAAGTTGGGACAGAATATAATTCGAAGTAGCATGTGAGACATAAGACCAACTACTACCTAAAAAAGTTAACCTCTCCTTCATTGTTGTCCCATTTTTCATTGTAAGATTAATTTAGGACCTTGAAATATATATTTTTTAAAATTAAAAATTAACTTTTTTGACCTTCTTTATCTATTATATTCTTTATTTTAGCTATAATTATTATTGTTTTACTTTGTGATTTATTAATTAGTGAATGATTTTAGGTTAAATTTGAGTTAGTGTATATTATTTAGTCTTGCTAGTGATTATTTTTAGGTTGAATTTTATTTAGTAATTTTTTTAGCTTGAACTTGGTTAAGTATTACTTAACTCATAGTTATGCACATTATTAGTTTGTGAATTGTAATATTATTATTTTAGGTTGAACTTTTATAGAACTCGACATCAGTTAAATTTAGTAACTTGAATTTGATTAACTTATTTTAGCAAAATGTGTCTTGAAAATCTGAACTAGTGACATGAAATTGTTAAATATAAACTTGGAATTGTTAAGCAGTGACTTGAAATCGTGAGCTAGGTAGCTAGCTTACTGACATGAAATTGTTAAGTATAAACTTAAAATTTTTAGGTAGTAACTTGAAATTGTGAGCTAGGTAGCTAGATTAGGGACATGAAATTGTTAAGTCTAACATGGAATTGTTAAATAGTGACTTGAAATTGTGAACTAGGTAGCTAGCTTAGTGACATGAGATTGTTAAAGTATAAATGTGGAATTGTTAAGTAGTGACTTGAAATTGTGAGCTAGGTAGCTAGCTTAATGACATGAAATCGTTAAGTATAAACTTAAAAAATTTAAGTAGTAACTTGAAATTGTGAGCTAGGTAGCTAGATTAGTGACATGAAATTGTTAAGTCTAACATGGAATTGT
>JBDJHY010289513.1:0-10089 GCA_039654485.1 Withania somnifera
CATATTAAATTATTAATTTTTAAATTATCTTCCTTTTCTATTTGAATTTATCTGTTCCAGATCAATTGTTTTCTTAGACATGCACCACATTGCCAAATCATTCATAGTTATTAGTGACATGCTAAAGTAGAAACACTATTGAAACTTCAAGAAACAGTCAAAGGTCAAAGGGTATTTCAAATAAAAATTTATTTTATGTTTTGGGGTCTCACACAATGAAGAAATAGGGAACCATTCTTTCATTAACCTATCGGTCTCTTAACACACGCAGTATGAAACACGTGCTACGATGTTCACACCTTATATTGGTGTGTGTATGTGTCTTATTCTTTTATTTATTTAAGATCGTACATATATTGGTCTAATCATCTTTGGATGTTTTACCCTGAGTTACTTTCTTCAACGATCCTCAATTTTATCTTCTTAGAGGAACTCATATCTTGCTTTAGAAGCAAGTCATAATCATGGTGGTGAAATTCACCTCTTTATGTTCTTATACATAATAGGCAATTGCTCGTGTGTGAGAGTCAATCTCTTGACTGTTCGACATACTTTATCAACAAAGAACATTATTACATGCATCTGTAATATGAATATATATTCAAGAGTCTTATATAAATGAGAATATTATAACAATCAAGTCATTTTACAATACATAAATACTATCATATCCTACACAAGCCTAGATCTTTTACATGTTTTTCAAACAAGTCTCTAGATGTCGCCTTTATAAGGGATCAACTATTATTTCTCGTTTAGAAATCAATTGTAAATTTATCTGACCATCTACTACTATGTCTCTTACAAGGTTATACTTGATGGCAATGCGTTTGCTCTTGCTGTGATACTTAGGATCCTTTATACATGCGATAGTCGTTCGACCATTACAATATAAATTCACGGGGCCCTTGAAATTCTTTACAATATTCAAATGCTCAAAGAATCTTCTTAACCAAACAACATCTTGTACTGTAGATGCACAAGCCAAAAATTATGGTTCCATGGTTGAAAGGGTTGTGCGAGTTTGTTTCTTATTTTTTCATGATATAGCACCACCATTAAGTAAGAAATCATAGCCGGAGGTCAATTTTCTATCATACCGATCACCAGCCCAATTGACATTTGTATAGCCTCTTATGAATAAATCGAATCCACTATAGCATCGTGAATAATCAATAGTTCCTTTCAAGTATCAAAAAATTCTCTTCACTGTTTTTTTCATACGACATAACAAATGTCTGGGCGAGTACGCATCATAGCGTACATCAAGCTCCCGACAACACTAGAATATGAAACTCGAGACATATCTTTCTTTATTTCTTCAATATTTGGGCACATTTCTAGACTTAAGGGTTTACCTCTTGCTATAGGAGTATCCATGGGTTTACAACTATTCATTCGAAAGCGTTCCAATTTTTTTTATATAGGTTTGTTGAGATAGACTTAAAAATTTCTTGGAATGATTTCTTTGGATCTTAACACCTAATATATAGTTTTCTTCACCTATGTACTTTCTGTCAAATGACTTTGAAAGCCATGTCTTGATGGTTTTCACATACTCTAAATTATTTTCGGCTAATACAATATCATCCATGTAAAGAGAAAGAATTACAAATATTCCATTGGACTTCTTCACATAGATGCAATGATCTTCATCGATCATAGTGATATCATATGAAATCAACTCTTTGTGAAACATCAGGTACCATTTCACTGAAGATTGCTTTAGGCCATAATTGATCTTTTCAATCTATAATTTTTTTCTTGGCCTTTAACAACAAAACCTACATGTTGTTCCATGTAGATTTTCTCGTTTAGTTCTTCATTGAGAAAAATGGTCTTCACGTTCATTTAATGTAATTCTAGATCCATACGTGCAACAATAGCCAAAACTAATCAAATAAAAGTAAAATTAACAATTGGTAAAAAGTTTTCCCATAGTCTATTCCAACTTCTTGAGTAAAATCATTTGCTAATAATCGTGCTTTGTGTCTATTTATTAATCCACATGATTTATGTTTGATTTTGAAAATTTATTTATTCCCAATAGCTCTACACCCAGGAGGAAGGTCAACTAGATCCCAAATTTTTTTGATTTTCATGGACTCTAATTCATCTTTCATTGCTTTTTCCAATTCATCTTTTCCAGAGGTTTCTAAGGCTTCAGTCATAGAATTTGGTTCATCCAATTCTGTGGGAGATACCAAGAAAACTTAATATCCAATCTCATAAGATCATTTAGGTACTCTTTTTCTGGTACTCTTACGTAATTGAAGTTCAGATTCCTTAGAAGGATTTTGGAATTCATAACTCCCACTTGGATCAAGAACCAATTCTTATCCATTTGCTTATCAAGCATATTTGAAGATATTGTTTGATTATCTGAATTCAACATTTCCTAAAGAGGCTTACTTTCCTTTATTTCATCCTTTTCGAAAAATTATTTTCAAGAAATATGACATCGTGTGATTTAATTTCAGTAGTACTTCAATCTCCAATTCATCAATGAACTCATATCCTTTGGAGTGTTCAGAGTATCTTATAAAGATACACTTTTTTCCTTTTGGACTCAGTTTTTCGAACTCACCAAAATGATTTTTTATATATGCAACAGAACCCCAAGGTCTCAGATTATTAAGTTTTGGTTTATGACCAGTCTATAGTTCGTAAAGAGTGAAAGTTATTGATTTAGAAGACACTTAATATATAGGCTGCAATCAATAAAATATCTTCTAAAAAAGGTAAATTTGCATGTGCCATCATAGACCTTACCATTCCAATAATGTTTTATTCCTTCTTTCAGCTACACTATTTTGTTGAGGTGTATAAGGAATAGTTAATTGTCTGATAATGCTTTTTTCAGTACATAATTCTTTAAGCTGATTTGAAAAATATTCACACCCTCTATTGATTCTTAAATTCTGTATACTTTTATCTATTTGATTCTGAACTTCATTCATATATCTTTTAAATCATTCAAGTGCTTCAGATTAATGAGAAATCAAATAGACATAATCAAAGCGCGTGGAATCATCCATAAATGTAATGAAATATAAAGTATCAAACCTTACTCTCACATTCATTGGACCATAGATATCAGAATGGATTAATTGCAGCAGGAATTCAACTCTTTTAGCTTTCCTAAATGATTTTAGTGTAATCTTTTAAGCAAGACAATTTTCACATATTGACATCTCAACTTTGAATATATGACCTAAATGTCCTTCCTTTTTCAATCTATTCATTCGGTCTTGCCCTATGTGATCTATTTTCACATGCCATATAATAACATCAACATCATTACTAGTAGAATAATATGTCATTACACAAAAGTCAATATAATAGTTATAAGTTGAAGGATTATAATTTAAAATAAAAAACGACCATTACAAAGTCCAAAATAAAAAAAACATTGTCTAGAGTTATTCTAACACCTTTGCTGCTAAAATATAAGTCAAAACCAACATCTAAAAGAACAGACACAGAGACCAAGTTTTGCTTAATATCTGGAGTATACAGGACGTCATGCAACATCAAAGGTCGTACACCATGCAAGTCCACTTTGCAAGTGTCTATTCCTTTGACTTCCAGGTTCACATTATTTTCTATCTATCTATCTGTCTGTCTGTCTGTCTATCTATCTATCTATCTATCTGGGTGAAACTCGACGAAACTCCACATACGCATTTCGATCACGACTCACATCGTCAGTGCCTTCTGAGTCTACAATCCACATAAGATAAGATTCAATTAGTAATGCAGTACTATATGCAATAATTTGATATGCGTTTAAAAATGCTATCTTTTTTAGCTGAGTGCATTCACGAGGAAAATGCTCTGGAACATGGCAGTTATATCACTTCATTTTCTCTTCTCTTTCTTTTTGAAAAAACATTTTCCCTTCTTTGAATTTGCCTTTTTCTTTTTCTTGAAGTCCTTCTCCAGTTTCCTTACCCTTTTCTTTGTTTTACTAATTTTTCTTGCTCTTGAAACCTGAGAACTTTGCACCACTTGATTCTGCCACAAAGGCATTGATGCAGCTTTAGCACCACTAAGCCGTTCGTCTTCAAGTTCAACATGATGGGCAACATCAGAAAAGGTTCTAATATTATCATTGTGGATTAAATTGACCTTTAAATATTCCCAACTATTGGGAAGGGACCGGATCACTTCCTGAACCTACTACTCATCGGATAGAACATAACCAATACTTTTGAGTTGACAATCATGTTTGACATCACCCTAAGGTGTTGTTTGATGTTTCATGATGCTTCTTGTAAGTATTAAATTTGATAGTCAACAGTCTAAGGCGGGTCACAGATATACTCCCATATGTTCCTCGCAAGTGTTCCCACATGGCATGAGCAGTAGGAAATTCCTCACATTCATGAATGAGGTCATCAACAACAGAAATAACAATAATTTCACGCGTAGTAGAACTGTCTTTTAAAGCTTTGTAAGTTTCAAAATACCTTCTGTATTGCACAGTAGTACCCTATTCTGGTTGACTTACAACATAGTTTATGATTTCAAGAACGTTTTTCTCTTCCAGCTCATACCAAATTTTACAACTCCAGATATCGTAATTGTCAACATTTAGTTTCTCACCTTTATTTAAGTCAGCAATAATACTCTTTGATGGATGTCTTGTGATAAGAGACAATTTCAGCAAGCTATACTCATCAATATTTACTTTAATTAATACATGTATAAGATGTTCATATACTCACTCAAGCAAATCAATTTTCATACTGATTTTATATTTAGCGGAGAATCGAAATGATCGCTAAGTTTTCAATCATCATCCACTATCTAAATATCTAATCAAAATAAAAATAAAAAATCCTAGTGAATATATTAACAAATACTTTTAATTAAGTCTCATTACATTTAAATGAAATAGATTGAGACTTATATAAACATAAATCATATATTAAATAGAAAATTAATAAATACAAGTTACAAAGCAATTAAAATATAAGATTTCCCACTTGTTCCTAAGATGATTTACGTACACCCTAAAAGTTTAACTGGGTCAAATCTCGTGATAAACAACAATTAATTTTTTACCCCAAGGATTCTTAGAGAGAGTCTGCTAAAATGGCTAAAGCTTCTCAATCTGAGATTACAATGTAATTGGCCAGTTCAGTACATTTTATTTCAAAGAGATGAATGCAATCATGCACAGCAATAATAGGGAACATCTTAAAAATCTTGAATTCTCTAAATTTTTTTGTCTTTTTTCCTTCGTATAGCCTTTTCATTCCTCAATAGATTTTGTGTCTCCCTCGGGACACTATTTTTTTATAATTTCACGTTCTCAAAAAATTATCCTTTGGCGACGTGTTCTTGTAAATTATTTCTTTGCTCGATTTAGAGAACTCCCACTATGAGTAATTCGAGTTTGTCCCTATTCAGCCATATCTGAAATAGAAATTATGAAACAATTAGAATGGACATACCATTCAATGTGACAACTTATGCCATAATATCTTGTAGAAGACATAAGAATCTGTTTAACGAATATAAGGCCATATACTATTAACCAAGACTTGGTAAAATAATTAAAAACAAGACTTGCTAATATAATTTTTTAACACTCAAACATTCGTTAAACTTAAAAGTTTCATATCTTACTAGTTTTTAATCCGTTTTAAATATATAATATATCATGAAAGCCCTAAACAAGTAGATAATGAAAAATTAAGATTAGAGAAAAAATTCCTGACTAATAATTTTTAGATTTTAAATTATTCAAACAGTTTTTCTAAAACTGCCAAAAATTCTACATAAACTTCAAAAAATCATATCTTAATCGTTTGTAATCCGTTTTTCATGATTATATATCTACGAAAAGCCCTAAACAAGTAGATTACGAAAAATTAAGATTCATTCCAAAATCAGATATTCTCCAGAAATCATCTTTCAAATGCAGTTTTTTCACAAAACTGTCAAAAAATTTGCCTAAACTTCAAAAAATCATATCTTACTCGTCTTTAATCCTTTTTCATGAATAATATATTTACAGAAAGTTTTAAACAAGAAGATTATGAAAAATTATGTTCTAAAAAAAAACCAAATAGACAATTTCATAAATTGGAAAAATAGTGCATGACACATTCCAAGTCAATTATCTTTCATGGTAAATATCAATATTGTTTTTCCTTTCCCTTTTTGGCTTTCAAAAATAGAAATCATGTTCGAAATTTTACTAAATTCTACTTCTTCATAAGGTTGTTACTTTGTCCACATAATCATTTACCATATCACTAATGAGAAAACATTTAAACATTATAAAAGACAGATGGAATTGAACATCTACAATTCACATAAAAATTGTGAACTTGATTATTCCACCATCATAATGGTGTACAACTTATAGTAAAGAATTTATCATGTAAATGACTATTTGCATATTCAACATTCATGTCTGTTCTCATATCTAAATAAAGGAACATTAAACACCAATTATTTCACATGAATATAATATACGAAGTCAGATCCAACACAAAATTTTAATAGACAATAAATTTTCACCCATAATCTTACTAAGGTCTATTTACAGAACAAACATTTCATGCTTAGTAACAGTCTGATTCTGATACCAGTGATAGAAATAAAGCATGAGGTGAGAACAGTAAATTGTGTATCTTTATTACGCAACAGAGATTGTTGAACTCATCACCAATATAATCTGCTACAAGTCTTCTTTAAATTTCTAGGGAACAAAGATGTGATAATCATAAACTAAATGTCCCTTTTGAATTGTAGATGTTGATGTGAAGAAAAAAGGTACTTCTGATCTCTCTAATTTTATTGTATTTTTCTTCTTGTTTCTGAGAAAATAATTTTATCGTATTTTTCTTCTTGTTTCTGAGGAAAAGACTTGCAGAGAAGTCCTAATAGAAGTTGAACAATTAAATAATTGATCCCACTCCAATTCAAAATAAATAACTTCTCATCATAAGTGAAAATTATCTAACTCTCATATTTAAAATATATCGGTCATGTCGGGTTGGGTCACGTGTGCAACCCAAAACCCAACAATAGGTATAGCATGAATTTGCCGGCAATATCATATCATTCGAGCTATTACTTTCATATTTCCTATCACGTCCGAGCTTTAGTAGACAAAATTATGTGCCTGTAAGAGTCAATAAAGTACGTCCAAATTCGAATATTAAAATTTCAAAAATAAAGATTAACAAAAATTTGAAAATGTTGCAACGCGGCAAAAAGCCAATATGTAAATGTTACGTGTTCATTGGAAAGTCAACTATTTTTGTCTTACAACTCAATGGCCACATGTTATGATTTAGAAAGAATATTAAGAATTTTATATCTTTTGTGTATAGTGATCATAGTACTATCAGAGTGTCCCTTCTAAGACATTTGAAAAAAGATAAAATTAGGAAATTGCACTATCGAGGTTACAAAAATTTAACATGGGGACAGAAAAAGGAAAATGGAGGAATACTTCGATTAAATCTTTAAATTTGTCACTAAAATTAATTTATATACCTTGATTTATGGTTTGTTTTTGATAAGTATTTGAACACATGATAACGTATTTTTATTAAATATTTTCAATTTAAATTTTGGTAAAGCTTTTGTATGCGTCCTTAAATGCCCATTAGCCAGATGAGTTAATCTTATAAATATATCATTTCCTTTGATTATACATATCAACATTAATTGGAATAGGGTACGATTTTATGGTTTTTTGAGGTTAAATGTATAAACATTTTCACTTTCCTTTTCTTTTCAAAACAAATGTTTTATAGAAAATTTAAAATTTTATATTATAATTTAGATTTATAATAAATAACAACACTCAATTTAAAATGAATACGCGATTATGTGAAGGAATATTAACCCCATGAGTGATACTATAATTTTACTAAATCTAATTTATCATCAATAATATATCAATTTGTATTTTTTGCTGAAAAATTAATATTGATTATAAATATATAAGTTAAATACAAATCGAAATTAGTGCTAAATTTAAAGTGATTTATATATGTGATAAGATAATAAAAATCCAAAGATCTCAAAATGTAAATATAAATTTCTTACATATTTTTTAATCAAGTATTTTTAAATGTATTATCCTTTTAAAATATTTTACTCATATTAACATATTTTCTGTCAAAACAAAATCTATAGAACTACAGTGGCTCAATCTTCTTGTGTTCATCGATTTTTCTTTTTTGCAACATCAAATTAAATAATAAATTATCACAAAAAAATAAAATAATCTAAAATAATATAAGCAGTTATTTTCATAAAAAAAGAAATAAAAAGGATACCAAGCTTTCCATTTAAAAGGATAAATTCTTGATTAAAATTTTCAATAAGATGTAATTTTAATTATATTTATTTACGTAGTTAGTATATGTATTTATTTTTATCAAAAGTTAATCGAACAAAATTTGAATAATTTTTTTTACTTGGAAGAAAAAACTTTACTTACTTGAGTTTAGAAGTGGATATTGTAGAGGAAAAAAGTTAATTTATAATATAATCATCACTTTTGAAGAATATTAAAAAAAATTAAAAAATAATGAATATAAGCACCAACTCATAACCAAATACATATAAATATAAGTAATCATGTAATGATAAAAAGTTTCTATATGATTTTTTTTATTAGATTATTCACAATATAAAGTACTTAAAATATTAATGTTGATTGTCCCATTTTTAAAATTTTATTCTATTTCAATTTAAAATTTATGAATAGTCACATATAAATCAAATTACTTCTTTATTATATTCTAAAACTAAGTACAAAATTCCCCCAACACTCCCTCCCACGCCATTTTTTTCTAATACAATCTAATATTATCTAAACATTATGAGGGAAATTTTGAAATAAAAAATTTTGTCTGATAAATAAAATATTGTTGGTTTCAAACTAGTTTTACTCATATAAAGTTCTAAAATTTAAATATTTAAAAAGTCTAAAAATTATTAGAAAGCCAACATGATTATAATTTATTTTCCATTAAAAAACAATTATAATTTATTTTGTTTCAAAACTAATTGACTGATTTTAGTAAAAATATCAAGATGCTTGCAAATCTTATTCTATTTGTCATAAAATAGAATAGACAAATGAATGTGTTGCGGTGATATGTACACAGTCCTCTTTCATTTTAAGAGAAACATTAAAAGAAAATTTATGTGCTAAAATACTATAAAAAAATATACGAGTTTATATACGTGCTAACATGATATTTAAAAGATAAAAAAATAAAAAATATGACCCTTAAAACAGGAGAATGAAAATTTTCTACCCACTATACTAAATTAGATTAATCAACACTTTTTGTGAAGTCGTCTTTTTAGCCGACCTGGCTCAAGGCCGGGGTGACCTTTCTGAAGTCGTCTTTTTAGTCGACTTAGCTCAAGGCCGAGGTGACCTTTCTGAAGTCGTCTTTTTAGTCGACCTGACTTAAGGCCGAGGTGACCTTTCTGAAGTCGTCTTTTTAACCGACCTGGCTCAAGGCCAAGGTGACCTTTCTGAAGTCATCTTTTAGACGACCTGGCTTGTCGCCAATTTTGTCGTGGTGTCTGATGCCTTGGGTGCTGCCAACGTTCTCTTTTTGAAAAAGGGTAAAGCGAGAGTTTTTGTCTTGTTTCCCGTTTTTGCCCTCCACGTGCCATGATCCTCCTAATTTTTTGACATGCATCACAATCTCTGTAGGAGACGTATCATCTTCTGTCCTTTTTATCAGGGGAACAAGCAACTTTTACTGCTTTACGTCTTTTCGCCTGTTTCCCAGAAATTGTCATCATTTCTTGACCTTTGGGTTTTCCACCACACAAACACACACACACACACACATATATAACCCAACTCATTTCCCTTAATCTTTTTTTGTTTTTGGTCATATCGTTGCTTTTCTTTAGGGCCTTTCAACGTATTTCATAACTTCCTAGCCTCCTCCTTTTGTTATACAACTAGTAAGAATGTCTTCTCCCTCTACTCCGCCTTCTCCTTCTTCATCTTCTTCCCCTTCTTCTTCTTCTCCTTCTCTCGGGTATGAAGCTAGGGTTTATCAAGTGGGTAGCAATTTACCC
>JBDJHY010289524.1:0-10089 GCA_039654485.1 Withania somnifera
TCCAAATCTTCACCCAAATGTGTAGTGGTGGTGTGGTGCCCCTTTCTTGAGGTGTGAAGAAGCCTAAGAACAAATCCGCTCTTCTAGGTGTGTCTCTATGCCCGTCTCTCTGATATGGTATCGTGTATTATGCCAATGAAGTTGAAGAAATGTCACTTTTAAGCCTCAAATGTCCGTTATAGCGATCAATTTACGTTATCGCCATTTGGAATGACGGACCACCGTTGGACCGCCGTTTCTAGCAGTATTTGAACCAAGACTGGAGGGGATGGCGATTGACCGCCGTTTGGGGCGGCGGACCACCGTCTTGGCTGCGGTCCGCCGTCTTGGGAAGTTTGTCCGTCGTCTTCTCCAGTGTTCTCGTTTTGTCTTTTTCCTTTGTCCACTGCCTTGAAGACGCTTTATTTCTTCTAATTCATCGTTTCAGCTTCGTTTGCTTGGTCATTCCAAAATATATGCATTTACCTGAAATACTCACCAAACTAATGTTAGAAATGGACATAATGATGACGAAAATACGCAATTTAACTTTTGTATTTGGATATAATAAGTAGTGTTTTGACCACTCATCAACTATTATCGCTTTACTTGGGTTATGTTTCTCTCTCATAGAGATGGCACTTTAACAAATCTTTAGTTCTTTTGTGAAAATTTTCAAAGATATAAAGGTTACTACATCACCATTATTAGAAGGAGATCATGGAGGAGAATAGAAAACAAAGCCTTTAAAAGTTTTGTGAAGAAGAAGGCTACATTGATGACTTATCATCTCCAAGACATCCCACACAAAATGGAGTGGTGGAAAGGAAAAAGGAACTCTCAAAGAATTATGATTGTTGAACATTTTTTCCCTTCATTTTCTGGGCTAAAGTAGTAAGTATTGTTTTCATGTGCTTAACAGAGTCACATTAGACCAATCTTCAAAAAGACCCCCTATGAATTATGAAATGTTAAAAAGCCAAATATTGGCTATCTTCATCCTTTTGGGTGAAAATATTTCATACACAACAATAAAAAGGAACACCTTGGTAAGTTTGATCTAAGAATCCAAGAAGGTACTTCCCTTGGGTAGTCTAACCCACTATAGAGACTTTAATAAACATAACTTATCTATTGAAAATCTGTACATGTAATTTTTTGATGATACTAATTAAGTGGTCGAGAAAGGTAAACTTTGAGATGATGAAGTTTTTCAGAACTATCAGGACATAACCATCACAACTACTGATCATTCATTTCTAACAAAGTCAGATGAAATTGCACAGGAGTCAACCGACTAAATTAAAGTCATACCAAATGAATGGAGAAGTGATCCAGGTTATCCAAACAAGTTTGCATATGTGATTTAAATGAAGGAAGAAGGACTAGAGCTTCAAGAAAAAAACTAGAAACGTTTCCCTCATATCTCAATTTGAACCAAAAAAGGTTTGTTACTTTAAAAGATGAGGGATGGATAAAATCCATGAAAGAAGAACTAGATCCATTTGAGAAAAATCAAGTACGGACATTGGTTCCAAGACATGAGAATGGTTCATTAATTAGCACCAAATGGGTCTTCAGAAACAAGTTAAATGAATCAGGAGAAGTTATATGCAACAAAGCAAGGTTGGTAGCTCAAGGCTAATCTCAACAGGAAGGAGTTGATTATGAAGAAACTTTTATCCTAGTAGCATGGTTAGAGTCTATTTGAATTGTTCTTTCTTATGATTTCTTTAATGGTTTTAAATTATTTTAAATGGTCGTTAAAAGTTATTTCTTAAATGGATTTATTATAGAGGAAGTTTTTATAAAACAGCCTCCTGGTTTTGGGAATCAGAAATTTCCTTATCATGTTTTCAAACTATCAAAGGCCCTCTATGGACTCAAACAAGCGCCCAGAGCATGGTCTGATAGACTCAGTAATCTTATTATAAATCATGGTTTTTCTAGAGGAAAAATAGATACCACTCTTTTAATCATAAGGACCTCCTCTGAAATCCAAATATATGTGGATGATATTATTTTTGGTAGTTCTAGTCCTCTTTTTTCCAATGAGTTCTTTGTTCTAATGCAAAGAGAATTTGAGATGAGTATGATAAGAGAGCCAATATTCTTCCTAGGACTCCCAGATCATGCAATCTTCTGAAGATACATTTATTTGCTAAAAAAATATACAAATGTTCTCATAAAGAAATTTGGCATGTCTGAAGATAAAGATATAGGTAATCCAATGAGTTCCACATATTCCTTAAGCTCTAATGATTAAGGTAAAATATAGATGAAACCAGGTATAGAGGTATGATAGTATCTCTGCTTAACTTAACTTCCAATCGACTAGATATCCTTTTCGGTTTTTGTAAGTATGCTAAATTCCAATCTGCTCCTAAAGAATCTCATATTATTGTTGTAAAGAGAATTATTAGATATCTAGTAAGGAAAGTCGACAATGGTCTGTGGTATCCAAAGTAAGTGATTTTACACTTAAGGGTTTTACAAATGCAGATTATACAGGTAACAAAGATAATAGAAAATGTACTACGAAAGTTGTCAATTATTGGGAAAATCCCTAATTTTCTAGAATAGTAAGAAATAAGGATTAGTCTCTTTTTCCACAACAGAGACTGAATACATTGTTATTGGACAATTTTGTACTCAAATTCTTGGGATGGTGAATCAACTAAGTGATTATGATCTATTCTCTAAACCTGTTTAAATTTTTTGTGACAATGCTAGTGCTATTTATCTTAAGAAAAAAATTCTATTCATCATTCTATAGCTAAGAATATAGACTTTAAGCATCATTTTATTTGTGATGATGTTCTAAATTAAAATATTAAAGTAATTTTTATGGGCACTAACTCTCAACTTGTTGATTTCTTTATAGAGCCCCTGCATGAACAAAGATTTTGTTTCCTTAGAAAGGCTCTTGGAATTATTCAAATCCCTTGATAAATTAATTTATGTGGATTTAATTCCTTAACTGTATTTTTTTTCCTTCTGCATCCCTTCTTTCTAGGTCATCATTATTCTTTCCTTGTACATCTCCTCTAATCAAATTCATATCCAATTGACTTCTCATTTTTCTCTATCTACCTATTTTAAATTCCATCTCCTCCTTCTTCTCTCATCTCAGCTCCTCTACAATGGATAAATCTCCTAAGTCCTCTATTCTCTGTACACAAAAAGAACTCGCAATCTGAGAAAAGTAAAAGCCTCATTTCCAGTCTATGTCAACTCTAGTGACTCCTTATCCCCTCATTCTTCTTCCCCTAAATCCACCGTTAAATATTCCCATGAATACATTGCTACCATTGATTCAAAGAAAAAGTGCAAATTTGACTTTGACAGTTTACTAAATGGAAAATTTGACTTCTAGGCTACTTTTCATGTATCCTCATTTCAATCTCTTAAGGAAAAAACCTTGGTCTTTGATTATATAGTTGATCTAAATCTACTCACCTCTCTTAAATTCCCTATTGTTTAATTTCAAGGTACGGAAAATTTCTCCTCCTCTAGCCCCTCTATTGTGTATGAACCTCTAATTTGTCTCTTTTATGCTAATCTTCCCTACTCTAAATCTAGTGAGTTTGAGACTCTTGTCTTGGGGAAACACATATTTGTTGACTGCACTATCTTTGATCATATGTTTCACATTGAGTGTTATGGATTCTCCTTCTCGTAAAAAAATGTGTGGCCTTCAGACTTTGACATCAGCTTTGAATAGGTAAAAAAGTTTATCTCTTGATGACACCTCTTCTACTCCCTCTCAGTTAGCTGCTAAAGATCTCTCTTTTGAAACTTGTGTAATGAACACATAGTTGCAACTACTCTTTTCCCTCGTGCTGGGTCTCTATCCAATCTGTCTTTTAGAGACTGTCTACTTATCTACGATCTTGTTTCTCAAAGAAAAATCAAAATTTCCCCTCTCATTATCAACCACATGATTGATGCTGCATCTAATCCCTTGAGTCTCCTTATGGCATGGTTTTCACTCAAATCCTTGAGGCTATTAGTGTCAGTTTCTGTGATATTCCTCCTACTATAGGGAAATAAATGTTATAACTCTACAGTGTTTAGGAGTATGGGTTAAACTCAAATTGGTGATTCCTGGGTTCTAAAACCTGACACAAAATTCCTACTCTAGCCAAGCCCTTATCCCTTCCCAACACTTCTACTCCTACTCTAATTCCAGTTGATCTCTTTGAAGTCCTCTAAAAATGGATGCCTTGGACGTAAAACTTGAATCCTTGAAAGACCTCCTCATCTCCACTCACTTTTAAATGGAAAAGGTTTATGTGATTGCAAAAGAAATTGGAAGTGATGTTACTAAGATTTGTGTCAAACTAGAACAAATTCTCAAAGAAATAATAAATATGGCCAAATCAATGAAATAAAATAGTGATAACATCATAATGTTGTCAACACCAAATTTGATGCTTTGAAGGAAGCAACTGTGAACACCATCTGTTATCTGGCTTGTGGAGGAAAATAATTTCTATCTTTTCTATGTGTTTAAGCTTGTTAGGATGGTTTGGTGTGTATAATTGACTAACATTGTTAGCTTTTTGATGGGTTGTAACTCTTACTCTTTTTACCCCTCTATCTATGACTCTTCTATTTGCATGGAAATATTTTATGCATCTCCCTTTTTGATTGATGTCAAAGGGGGAGAAATTATAATGTTTATTATGTATTGTCTTTGTTATCTCTGTTATATGTTGCTATATTATCTTTGTAAGCAACAAGGTCTACTAGTCAAGGGAAGCACAACACTAGGTCAACTAATTAGGGGAAGAGTCAATTATGCCCCCACTAAAAACTGCAAAGACAAACATAAAGGGAGTTAAACTACACATGTTCTGTCATCATAAAAAAAAGGGAGAGTGTTGATGTAGAAATGTTAATGATTGAAAACTCCTCTATGCAGGAAATCAAGGAAGAAACTCAATGCAAAATCAATGGAAGTTATCTATGAAAAGGTAGTTGGGTAGGAAATTAAAAATGAAGACACTCCACCAAATATGGTGGAAATTCTTAATTGAGATCGCAAATCAAATACTACAAGGAAGGGAAAAATCACGATTTCACAAGTCAAGAAAGATGACCATCTAAAACTTCTGATAGTAAGGAGGCTGCTATGAGTAAAGAAAAGAACTGATACATAAATCATGAAGGAAACAGGATCATCTGAAGTTGCTGACTGCAAGGGTTATTAAGTGACCCTTTCTTAATCTTGGAAAAAAAGGATAACCACATTCCTTTTCCAATGATAAAATCTTTTGGGTTGCCTCTCTATAACAACAACTATTTTTTGAAATATTTAATGAACCACTTATGAAAGAAATTCTTATGCTTGTAGTCTTTATCATAACCATTTCTTTGTTCTACTTTTGCTAAGCTTTGTAATTCTTGTGTTTTACTATGTAACAAAATAAGAAAAGTGACAAAAAAGAATTTGGTGAGGCTATTAATATCAAAAGATTTGACTGAAAAGGAAAAAAAGAAAGAGAAGAGTGCTCAAAAAATTCTACACACTAGAAGACTTGTAAAATAAAATCCTTTGATTGAAGATTGGTGGAACCCTTTTGCAACCCAAGGGGACTGGGTTAAGATCTACTTTGGATCCCAACTAGTATAAAATACTTGTGTCAATTCCTCTTCTTTCCTACTTCCGTTAATTTATTACTCTTTTGAATATTAGTTAACTGTCTCTCTATAACAGTCAACTATATGGAAAAGATCTCCCCCCCCCTTTTTTTGCACTTTTAGTTATTTCTCTAGGGAAGTTTTGAGGTCTTTTACTATTTCGATAGGCATTCAACACAGGGATCTCTCTCTTAGGGGACTCTTCATCAAATTCTACAATGTACGAACCAATAACTGAATAGCATCCTATTCCTAAGGATCATACATATGTACAATATTTGGGAATTATGGAGGACAAGATGTAAAGCTAGATTTGAAGAAGAAGTTTTGTCTCTAAATAAATCCAAAGCTCTTACTGTTTCCAACATCCTTCAACACCTGAGTTCTTAGTTGACTAGTTACCTTTCACTGAGTCTTGGGAAAGTTTATGCACTATGTTTAATGACAAAACCAATGAAGTCACTGCTACTCTGGTTAAATGGATTAGATGTAAATCTTAACAATGATGATTTGTACTTAAATAATCAATGTGGAGGAGGAGGAATAGTTAGGGGCTGCATAGGTCAGTTCATTATGCCCTACTCTATTCCTTTTAGGCATTGAACTAGTAATTAGGCTGATTCTAGTGCTCTATTGTTTGGTCTCAGATGGTGTGTTTAAAATGGATTCAACCCGATTCATGGAGAAACCGCTCTCTTCTTTTGGTAAATTGTATCCAAGACTCTTGGACTATGCCGCGGATAATTGATGTCACGACCTAATTTCTCATATCATGAGGGCACCCACTATACCAACAATAGGAGAGCCAACCCCTTGGTCCAAAGCTGAAACTGAGGACTACTATATCAAATGCGGAAAGAACAAGTTTGATAAACAATGTATAAATGAATAAAATAGAAGTATAAAGAATCAAACGTAAATGCCCAAAACCTGGTATCAGTGTAACATGAATCACTAAGTACAGAACAAGGAATCAAAATGTCTAATACAATTGTATCTCAAAAAATACATGGAGATCAAAAGAAATACTGAAGAGAAGCATGAAAAGTCGAACGTCAAGCTCACCCTGAATCTCTAAAAATCAATGTAGTCTGCACAAATAGCTATCTATAATCAAGTTCAGGCATCTGTACTCGGATCTGCACATGTGCAAGTATGGTATGAGTACAAGTTGTCGAAGCAACACATACCTAGTAGGCTTCGAGGGCCCACTAGGCACATAATAATCATAAAAGTAGTAAATAATAGAAGACAACAAACATGGTCATAGAATCAAGTAGTACACCATAGAAGCTAGCTACTCAAATAGTGATCAAGCAACTGGTAGAACATGTATCGCTAGCTAATCACATAACAGAATTTCAGGCAATGAAGGAAAACGTACCCGGAATCTATACAACAGTATATGTGAATAATAATAACAATAAAAAGGAGTCAAAAAAAGACAGGAAGAGAACATGTACAGTATACCAGTAGCCTCAAGTACCATGGAGAATTGATAAGAGAGTACCACACACAATAACCCATATAAGTAGTAAGTCTCATTAGTACACTACCGTAACTAAGAGATAAAGAAATAACATAATAAATAATTTAAACACAGAAATTATGCTCACCATAGGCCTTACATCTCAGCCACAGTACACTGAAGAAGACAAGTGAAAAAAAATAAATACAAACACATGAAGTAACTAGTCTTGTGTACATTTTCTCCACCGGTACCCGTAGGTCCAGCAGGAAGAATCCATGGAAGGCTACCCTAAATATTCCCAGTATATCTCTCCTTCGTCCTAGACCCTCTCCGTGTTGTCGTATCCCAGAGACAAGATCCATGTAGGTATGTCACCACGTATGCTCTCCAACATCATTATAACTGACATCCCCATATCACAGAGCCTCAAGGGTCTCATAATTTGGCATCTACGCCTTATATCAATAATATCATCAAGCCATACTTAGCAAGTCATGGCGTTCCACACCTGTATATCATAGTATCACCAAAAGTCCTCAAGGGAACTGTATCAATACTTCTCTGAACCAGTGCATATGATAGTTTTGAAAAGTCGTACTCACTGTCGTATGACGACGGACTCAAATACCAGGGATTGTACTCATTACCGAATGGAGTCGGTATCAAGTCCCAATATTTATTAGTCAAATGATAATTTTTGGTGCCAGGGTATAAAACCTAGGCTAAAATAAGTAAAGATAGTATTACTGGGTGCTCGATACAATGCCGAGTCTAAAACAGTTAAAAGATTATTATTTATATTATTATTATTAAAATATTCTAATTTATTAATTTATATCATATTCATCACTATTACTAACATCAGCCTCTAGGACTCTCGGCTCAATAATCGTGTGGTGATACTGGCCCAGTCCCAATGCACCCTCATCAGAGCCAAAGGCCCAACCTCTCGTGTAATGCATGCTCAACATATCAGCAAGTAAGTTTATATGAAATAACAACCATGTATGCCCGAACAAGTATCAATGGGCAAATCCTAAGTCATAGACACCATATAATTCTTGATGCCTAAATATGTACCAAATGAGGAAATGGACGAAAGAACGGTACAGGGTTACTATAAGCACCTAGCTACCCAATCCACGGATACTGCTTAGTAAAATTATTAAAGCTATAAACCAAGAGATAGACCCACAGAGCGTACCTATAGTCCGAAGATTAAGCACTGCGAGATTACAAATGTTACTCTGAATGATAGCAAAAGAACTCCAATTTCCTTGAAACTTGAAAAATAGGATTCCATATGTCAATACGAGTCTAACGGTATAAATTGTTCTAAGTTAAAGACTGGGCCTAAAATTAGGCATCTATGGGGCTCGCTTGCCGAACCAAAATAAACTTTACCACGGAGTTCCTAACATCACTGGGAACCCATTCTCCAAAATTGAGCACAATTCGAGTAAGGTTAGACCCTTGAACAGGACGGAGAATATTGAGTATTAATTAGGCCAAAGATTAGATCTTTAGGGCATTGTACGTTGAATTCGGAAAAGAAAACTTTACTACGATGTATAATAATCCTAATAAGCAAGAATTTACCGCATAACTTCGGATATAATTGAAGAAATAAAAAAAATCATGAATAGGGCATTAATGGAGGAATTATCACGAATTTAACGGATGAATTACTTACCGAAGGTGAGGATGATGTATGAGATCTTCAAGGAAAATTTCTATGGAGTTTGAGGAAGTTTCAAAGACAAATCACACAAAAAATTGAGAGAAAACGAGTGAAAAGTTGATGAAATAATAACCCAAAAATGGGTTGGAAACTGAAGTAATAAGGCTCAAGTATCGATTTATCGACCACTTGTGCCGATAAATCGACATTCCCTGATGACTGGCAACTTCATCAGATACTGATTTATCGGACTACTTGTCGATAAATCAGTATCCTCAAATAACTAGCAAGCACAGTGCAGGTATCGATTTATCAGTACAATGATCGATTTATCGGTACCTACCAATTTATTAATAAAGTGCCTAATTTATTAGTTACCGATAAATCAGCACTTTGACCAATAAATTAGTCTGTGTCTGCATCAGAAAAACAACAAAAATCAAGAATTTCAACCAGGGTTCAAAAAGGAAACGGAATTCAAATTTGACAAACCAAATATATATTTATTTGTGAAAACCACATTCTGGACACAACAAAATCGACAAAATTGACATAGGAGGTCGTTTGAGAGGTCATACAAGACTTAGCCAAAATAATAAAATTTCCAACTTTTCATATAACAACTCAAATCGAGCATGAACACTTTGTGAAGTGTACCAATAGTCAAATTAGACTAAATTCACCATTTCAGAGCTGATGGAAGAATTAGAATCCCAATCCTACATTCAGGATACCGAAATACCACCCAAGCTCTAACGTAGACCTTAAACTTAACTAAAACCCACAAATGAGCCCAAATTGCAAACAAAAACTCCAAAAAAACAAACTTAAAGTCTAAAGTCAAGCATTCCGGAGCTAACAGAACTGTCGAAATTTAATTTCGAGCTCGTCTTGAAGGAAAGTTGACTTTGGTGCACAGTAATAAGTTTTAGGATCTAAAACAGCCAATTTGAGATATTTCTCAACCGAGTCGCCAGGGATCCGAAGTACTAGTCCAAGCAAGTCATAAATGACTTAGGGCAGTTACTAAAGCACTCTATAATGCAAAACGTCACATATTTATCATAAATGACCGTACGGGTCATTACAACATCCATTACTAAAAGGACTTTCATCCCTGAAAGTCAAGTAAAAGTAGGAAATAAATAGGAAGAGAAAGTACCTGATATCTCAAATAGCTATCGATACTACTTCAGCATCTCACTCTCGATCTCCCAAGTTGATTTGTCGATCGGATGGTGCCTCCACTACACCATAACAACTTGAATCTCCCTAGACCTCAACTTTCTAACATCCTTAGCTAAAATTTTCA
>JBDJHY010289553.1:0-10088 GCA_039654485.1 Withania somnifera
CTTGAGTTCAGTGTTGGGGATTTGATTTTCCTTAGAGTTTCTCCCATGAAGGGAATTATACAGTGTTGTAGGCGGGGCAAGCTTAGCCCCCGATTCATTAAGCCTTATGAGGTATTGGACAGAGTCAGGGATATTGCTTACAAACTTGCCTTGCCACTTAAGTTAGCTATTTTCCACCCAATTTTTTGTGTATCGATACTCCTTCACTATGTACCAGACCCGTCTTATGTCTTTTATTAGAATGATATGCAGATTGATGACACTCTGACTTATATTGAGGAGCCCAAGGCAAATTTAGACCGATTATAAGGCAGCTCAGGTCCCAGGAGATTCTAGTAGTGAAGGTTCATTGGGTGCATCAACCAACTGAGGAGGCTACTTGGGAGACAGTGTGGGATATACGAGCCTAGTACACATACCTATTCGAGACTTTTAGTACTTTTTTCCTTGACTTTCAAGGACAAAAGTCCTTTTTTTGTAGTTAATATTGTAATGACCCACTCAGTTATTTCCTTGCCTTCTTCCTTTTTCTTGTACTTAGAGTTGGTTGGGAGTTACCCCAAGTCATTCACGACTTCTTGGGATCGGTAGCTCGGTGGCCCGGTGTCCCATTCCTTCATCATCTTAGTTTTCCTATTTTGAAGTTTTGATTTTATAAATAGTGAAATTTTAGAGTGAAATAGTTATAAAGGCACTCGGACTCAATTTTCGACATTTTCGTTAGCTCTGAAAGATTTTTGTTGGTCTAGAAGGAATTTAAGTCCACGTCTAGGACCCTTGCATTTTTATTTAGCTATGTTGAAGAAATTTTGCCCAAGCCGCTTGGGTTGGGTTCTGGGAAGTTTGATCCTTTCCCTTCTTGGGCCTGGCTAAAGTGCCCAAAAATTTATATATGTGACCTGCTATGTTTTTTATGTTTTAAACTCATATTCCCACATCCCCTTCTCCACTTCCTCTCTCGCCCAACATGTTGTTGAAGCTCTAAACCCGGCTAGCTTGAAGGGTGTTCCCCAGTCCCAGGCTCGCCATTGTTCCTATTGTTAGAGGTAATTCTTTTCCTTCGCCTTCCTATAAATTTAGTGATTGTTGCCATGGCTGAGAGTCTGGCTGAGTGTAGTTGTAGCCCCTTATTTAGATTTATGGGTTTTTGTTGTTGCCTCTTTGATTTCTTATATTTATGTGTTGATGAATAGGTCTCAGCTTGCTGCTGCTGTATTGTTAGAACCAGTTGGTCCTAGTTTGGCGCATGAGTCTATCCTGCAATTGCTATTGATTAATACTTGCAAGTTACGGTTCAAATCATAAAGTTCTAGCATGCTAAGCTAATTGTGGTTAGTACCCAGATGGTCGTAAGTTAATGCATTAACACTTGTATTTGGATATGGAACCCCTTTTCCTCAGTTTTGGTTCATACATGTGTTTTTCTTTTGCCAGTTGATTTGTAGTCATTTTACCCTTTGGCTCTAAGTTGGTTTATGATCAAATTCTGGTATTTATTGGTCTATGATGTTTTTCCTCCCAGGTTTATGTTTTTGTATGGTTAGAATTAGCCCTTGATGCTAGCTCTAGACCCCTCAGAGGCTCCCCGCTTCTGGAAAGATAGCTGCAGGAGCTCAGGCTTCTCCAGCTTGCTGAATTCTTATGGAGAGGTCACTCTGCAGAAGTCACTATCGCGAGGTCATTGTGGCGAGGCTACTTCGTTAGTCCTTTTGGTGAGGTTACTCTGCCAAAGTCGCTATTGCGAGGTCGTTATGGAGAGGCTGTTTTTTAGTTTTTCTTGTGAGGTCGCTCTGCCTAAGCCGTTGTAACGAGGTTGATGAGATGAGGTCATTGTAAGTTATTGTGGGGAGGTCGCCTTGTCGATCTTGGTGTGTCGAGGTCTCCTTGTTGATCATGGTGTAACGAGGTCACCTGGAGAGCTCACCGAGGTCCTACTGACAAGGCACCCTTGGCAATGTCATGCCAGCACCGTGATGGTTAGCCAGGTCATCTAAGAGAGGTATTTTCCTGATGTGGTTGTTTAGCCAAGCCGTCTGAGGGAGGTCGTCCAATTAACGTCACCTCAGTGGGGTCTACCCAGTAGTCTCCTGCTCATAGAGGGGTCTTCGCCCGCTTACCCTAGCTTGGCTTATACAATTTATCTTTCCCCGAGCCCATTCCTGGATCACAATGTCCCCTGAGCTAAGGGCTACGCATGCCGACGCTTTTAGCTCTGTCATTAAGCTGCGAAGCCCATCTTCGGCTTTTAGTTACTTAGTGAGTTTTATTACTCAGATGTTGACCCCTTGATTTATGAACTATTTAGCTGTGGACAACATCGATCGAGTTGGAACTCCAGATCCACCAGGCGCGTATATTAAAGGTTTCCACCGATGATGAGGCAAGCTAGGTTTATTTGTGTAGTACTGACTGTGTTATTATTGGTATGCTTGTGGTATGGCTAGTAGTGTGGGCAGGGTTTCCTAGGTTGATCTTGTCTTTTTTGTTATTATCCATTGTAGACTTCGGGGGCTCGTTAAAGGCCACAGAGGGCAAGGGTTGTGGTATGAGGCTTGGCCATACCGGTGGATGCCAGTAACCCTGGTAACCATCTTGATTAATTGATTATTTTAGCTAACGCTCGACGAGTGTGGTGAGATGAGCTCTTAGTTGGCGGCCTTTGGCCTATCCTAGACTGCGGTTACCTTACACCCCGAATGATGTTTACTTCACTATTACTGTTGTAGTATTTTATTCACTTATATTCATTATTTAGATCTGGAATCTCGGCACTGCACTGATACTCTCATTTATGTATATTAATTTGTTAAACTGTGTGGTTTCTAAAGGGCTAGGCCCTCGATGGTGATGATATTGATGCTAACAGGGGGTATGCATCTGGTTTTAATATTGACACTAATAGGTGGTATGCATCCGGTGTTGATATTGACGCTGACAGGGGTGTGTGTGCAGTGTTGATATTGACACTGACAGGGGGTGTGCATCCAGTGATGATGATGGTATTGATAGGGGGTGTGTGCCCATGTTTGTTACTGTTTACTTTACTAGCTACACCCCTGTGTATTTTTTTAGGTATGGTGTGTACTCACTAGGATTAAGGGGGGAGTCATGTTGAGTTTTTCTATGTTATTTGTGCCTACCGGAGGTATGGGACGTCAGGTAGGATATGCTGTGCTGGTTGTACATTCCGGTGGTATGGGACGCTGGTAGGTTATTGTGTGTTTACTTACTTTCTGTTCTAGTAGTACCCTTCTATTCGATCATTATTATGGTTCTTGCGTTCATAAAATCATGGTTTGTGAAATTTGAGAAGGCTGGAGTGTAGGTATGTTTCTTTACCTAGTTATGAGCTTTGGACGTGGGACCTTGTAGTGGTATTTATCATATCTAGCCCTGTAGCTTATGCTGTTACTTTCAATCTCTTTCTTTTCTGTCAATTATTAGTTTATTGTTTCCCTTATCTTTTTCTTTTCCATTACCGACCTATTTTACTTTCTTGATTTATTACTCACATATTATTCTTAACCCAGTCGGCCGATATGTCTACTAGGTACCTTGTTTGGTACTCATGCTGCACTTCTATACATTTTTTGTGGTGCAGATAGAGGCAGGGGTTATTAGCGATGTGGATATCGTGCGGCGTATACTTAGCTGATTTGTGGAGATTACGGTGAGCTTGTCGTTAGAGCCGATCGTAGAATCCTTCAGCTTGCTTCACTCGATTCATAGCAAACCCTGTACTGTATTACCCGATAGGGGAGCTTTTGTATTTTTGTATCTTTTGCTTATCTAGGGTGCGTAGATGTGACTACGAATATAAATGAATTCCATGTAACCCTTATGGTAAGTGCAAAGACTATATGATTTCATTGATAACTTTCAAGAGAATACGAATATTCTGATCCTCATGAATCTAAAATGATGAACTCTTTTCAAGGTTATAAGTTCCATGACTAATTAGGTGAATTTACTTAAGCATTTGGATTATAATATGAAACTTATCTTGAGTAGGTCCTATGAAATAATGATATGATACCTTTACCTATGAACAATGTTAATTTTACACAGATAGACCATAACCCCTCACTGAATATGGACTATATTATTTCAAACTAGGTAATTAATTCATCATATCCATATGGTAAGATATATGGACTTACACCATATATTTCATATACCATAATGTACATATGCATGTGTGTTTGGACACAACAATTTTTTTTTGACCACTAGAGGTGATTTAATAGAGTTGATACTAATTTTTAACTTCTTTTAAAAAATTGATATTTCACTTAGTTTATTATTTGTGTTTTCCATAATTCATATGTTAGGGTACGTCTAGTACTAGGTGTCAAGGCAATAACTAGGTTTCAAGTGACTCAGAACTTTAATGTACTCTCTAAGAGTTAAGAAAAATAAGTGATAACTTGAACCCTAAAAATTATGTAGTACATAAGGTTGCAGTCCAACCACCTATTTCACCATATGTTCCTTTGATAAACATTTTTAGTTTGACTAAGAAAAACTGCTAGCACCATGCACCAGTAACTCGACGACCGCAAAGCGAGCTGATCTCAGTATAAAGTACCTAGCCATTTGGACAATGGGGGATTGAAATTATAGGCCCCTTCCAGAGGCCCCAGGAAGGGTCAAATTCTTGGTAGTAGCAATTGACTGCTTTACCAAATGGGTGGAGGAAGAACTTTTAGCCATAATCATAGGAAATAAGACCCATGCTTTATGTGGAAGAGTATTGTGTGCTGGTTTGCCATACAAAAGAAGATCATCTTGGAAAATGTGAAGCATTTTTCAGTCGATCCATTCAAGTCATGGTGTGAAGAGATGAAAGTAACTCAATAGTTCACCTAGTTGGCCCATCCTCAAGAAAATGTCCAGGTCGAAGTAACCAATAGAACTATGCTACAAGGCCTAAAAACGAGGCTGGATAAAGCCAAGGGAGACTGGGTGGAAAATTTGTCTAACGTCCTATGGGCATATAGGATAACCCCAAGAACAACTAATGGGGAAACCCCTTTTAGCCATACATATGGAACAGGAGAAGTAATCCCATCTGAGATAGGGGTGCCGAGTTTGAGGATATTACACTATGTCGAACAGGCCAACAAAGAAGAGCTCAAGTTAAACCTCGATCTCCTAGAAGAAATAAGAGAGATGGTGGCTATTTCATAAGCACGGTACAAACAAGCCACTGCTAGATACTACAACAACAGGGTAAAAAATACCTAATTCACCCTAGGCCAGTATGTCCTGAAATAAAATAAAGCCAGTCGAGCTGAAAGGATGGGAAAACTTGAAGCGAACTGGTAAGGCCCCTATGAGGTGACTGAGGCATCTAACACAGGAAGATAAAATTTAGCCAGGATAGATGGTACTCAGATACATCGAATTTGGCATGTATGTAATTTACGCAGGTTCCGTCAAGAATATGCCCTAGCCACACATGTTATTTTTTCCTTAATAAAATTGCTGCTTCCATGTTTTTCAAGCAAATGTATTTGTTTAAGTCAGCCTCAAACGTGAGAGCTCAGTTCGGTAAAAAATAGAAAATAAAGTAAATTGACCTCAAGCCTGAGCTTGGTTAAGCAAAGTACTGCAGTTAAAATTAATCGACCTCAAAAAGAGCTCAATTTTGAAAAATACGGCAGTTAACATCAAATGATAATAAAAAAGACCTCAGTTTAGTAGAACAACACAGTTAATACTAAATCGACCACAAAATGAGCCTGGTTTGGCAGAGAGCCATAATTACGAGCTAAATCGACCCTATGCATCGATGCTCAGTTCAGCAAAAATGCCGCAGAAACAAAAAACAATCGATCTTACATTGGTTAATCATAATCACCTACTCACTAGAGCTCAATTCAACAAAGATGCTACAAAACAAGATCGATCTTATATCGGTTTACCTCGCTCACGAGAGCCTAGACTTATGAGATACCTCAAAAAACAAAATCGATCTTACATCGGTTTGCTAAGGTCACCTCACGCTTAAATGCTCGGTGTCAAAAAGGATACATAGTTAACAAAAATAAATGAAACATTTACTCAAATAGTCATAAAAATCACCATAGATAGAAAAATTTCATTTTAAAAAATAGCAAAGGTACAACTCCCAAAGAAGGGAGGATAAAACCTATACATCTATAATTACAAAATTTTATCCTCTAATGCCTATGCCGCTGTGCGGCTCTACCTCGACCCCTCCCCTGCACAGGAATAATGGATGAAGGCCTCTCCTAACTCGTTCTGGCCTATATATTCCTTCAAAAATATTGAGGCTTCTTCTTCATATCCATGTACATAGCTAGGACGTTGTCCAAGATCACCTTATTCCTCTTAATAATCAAAGAGGCCTCACCCTGAGTAGTGGCCAAGCTGGCGAGCAGGGTGATAAGCTCAGGAACCCGCTCCTGCACCTCATCCAAGGTAAGGAGACCTCCTTCCCATAACACGATCCTCTCATACTCTCGTATCTTATCCCGTAAATGGTTCACCTCGGCCTCTCAAAGATTAAAATAAAACTCAAGTTGAGTCACCTTTGCCTTCCAAAAAGCCACCGACCTTTTTGTATTACCCGCTAGGGTACTAACTGATATTAGGTGCATTTTCATGTTTTAGTTTCATTAAAGTCCCATATTTTAGCTTAGTTTTGAGAGCAATTGTGTGTTTTATAGTGTCTTATTAATTGATATGGGTTGATTTCACTAAACCATTTGATTAGTCTATTTTTAGGGACTATTTGGAGCCTTCATGGATGAAAATCAAGACAAAATGGAAGTCGGAATTAATGGAGAGTATGTGAGGAAGATATGATGAGAAACTAGCTAACACAAGGAAAAAAAAAACCCATCACGATTGCCATCACCGTGATGCAAATCGTGATGCGCTACTGTTTTGGCCTAGAAACTCCATCATGATTGGGATCATAACGTGATGGAGATCTCATCATGATTGGGATCACGTCGTGATACCGTATAACTTTTCCGAAAATCCATCTCCTTTTAGGTTAAGATAAGGGAAAAAGGATAACTCCATGTGGCATCTATATAACCCTTGTTAAGGTGATTTTTAAAGCAATTTTCACCATTTAAAATAGTTGTTTTAATTGTTGAAAGTACTCTTTAGAAGGAGGACTTTTAATCTAGGACAACATCTTTGAGCCACCTTGGAGGCGGAAGAAAATTTTTGTACACTTTGCTTCTTCTTTATTATTTATTTTATATTCTGCTTTGAATTATTTATTGTGATTATTCCATGTCTATGTGGAACTAATTCTTCTTGTCCTAGGGTTTTGGTATAAACTAGCAAGATGATTATTTAATTATATATAATTTAATTTGCAATGAAATATCGTATAATTGGTCTTACGTTTCTATGCATAATATCTTAGTTCTTAGTGACCATTAAGATAAAATTATAAACCTAAAAGTGAACTAACTGAGAATTTGAAGGGTAGAACAAGAAACATAAAAGGTGAGTTCATATATAAATTATACGAAGGTTGGATAATAGAGTATGATTCGCAACTAAGACATGATCCTGTAGTTAGTTTTCCTCGCTTTGTTCATTATGGGAAGATAACTATAATGCATCTAAACTGAATTATCACAACACATGTCAATTAAAGTAGTTGTGGGATTTTTATAGATAGTGATTAGAGGATGATCATTCCCTACTCATAAATTAAATCCCAGAACTAACAATTAGATAATTCAAGTTAATAAATTAAAGTAATTCAATATGATTTCTTGCAAATCCATAACCCTAGGTTGAGTCATTCATTGATCGAGTAGAAATATAGTCTTCTCTAGATTAAACGCCCATTAGTTAATTTTACCATTTTTAGTTTAATTACATTCCACATATACCTCTACAAAATCTCCACTTAAATAATAGTTAAGAATTAGTTTAATCCAGTTAAATGGATTTGACATTCGGCTCTCAAGATCCACTATATTACTTGTACGATCACGCAACATGTTTTTGGCACTGTTTCTAGGGACTTGGAAATTGACATTTTTTTGGGTTAAACTTTTTCTTTTCAATTATTTATGATTTTGTATACATAATTCTTTTCTTTGTAATTATTCACTGTTACTATTTGATTTTTTTTAAGAAAATAGTACTCTCGCTGAGATGATAACTTTGCATGCAAAAGTGTTGAGTCATAAATATTCCTGTTTTATAAATGCTTGTCCTTATTGTAGAGAACCTCACTTTTGGGAACAATGCCTATCTATTCCCGAGGGGGAGTTGTCTGCCCCATCTCCTTCTTGTGAGTTTAGTGGTGGCGGTTAGAATGAGTGTCCGGTGTGTTGTTTCCCTAACCCAAATCTTTCTAATGAAAATTTTAATTATTCTTGTGCTCTATATAGTATGGATTAATGTAGGAAATTATTAGATCAATTTTGTGATCTCTATGGGAATATGGAGCATGAATTAACACACTTGATAGAAGGAAAAGTGAAGCTCCTTCATGAGGTTGACAGGTTTGACTTAGATATTCTCAATTTAAAAGATGACTTGAGTGCAAAGACTGATGCATTTGATGCACAAAAATTTAGCTACAAGTTGTGTGAGGTTATAAAGTTACTTAGAAGCCAAATTGAGGAGGTAAAACGGGAAGGGCTATTAGTTGATCATAATTTTCGTGAAGTTTCCATTATTGAGGAGAGTACACCAAAATTATGTGAGGATGTAAATAATAATACAATTCATGAGTTTGGGCGCATTGGACCTCATTCCAATCATTTTTCTACATTATGTTTAGATAGTGAAACATTAATTGAACTATCTGAGCCTATAGAAGAATTTAAGGAGGAGGAACACTATGTCTATATTCTTGAATTTGTTGTGCCTGAATCAGAAAAATACATGCCTCACTTAAGGGCCAAGAATTATAACATGCGACATTCATTGCTTGGTTCCTTGATCTTTCTACTTAAGCCCCTTAAGCATGAAACGAAAATGGAAAAGAAGTTAGGGGTAAAATTTATAAGTTCAAGGTG
The DNA here is from genome assembly GCA_039654485.1 of Withania somnifera. NCBI lineage: Eukaryota > Viridiplantae > Streptophyta > Magnoliopsida > Solanales > Solanaceae > Withania > Withania somnifera. The sequence continues at coordinate 9,030 of JBDJHY010289553.1, forward strand.
GAGAAAAAAGTTGAAGGGTCGTGCCGTGACATTAAATAAGGCGCTTCATGGGAGGCAACCCGTGTATTGTAAGTGTTTTTGTTAAGTTTGTGTCATTCTTGTTTTTTTCTTATTAAGTGGAAGAAAGCACCAAACATGCAAGGAATAAAAAGGGGCACTGTAAACTGCCACTGAATGTTGAATGATTGATCACGATCAGAATCATGTCGTGATCCTTATCTGAATCACGTCGTGATCCTTATCTTGATCACTTATTGGAATGCAGGAGTTTCTTCACGATAACAATCACGTCGTGATTGCTATCGTGGTGACACAATGGATTGGAAAAATATTAAACATATGTAATTTAGGTTAAATAGTGTATTTACATGATAAGGTTCATGTCGTGATCCTTATTGTGCAACTACACTTCTCCTAAAAATGAACAAGATGATTAAACAGTATGTTACCACGATAAGGTTCACGTCGTGATCCTTATCGTGCAAACACACTTGTCTTTAAAAAATTGGCCAGTTAAATTCTGGATAGTCAGTGTATTACCTAGATAACAATCACGTCGTAATTTCTATCGTGATGATACACAGGAATGCAACAATTTCTTGTACGATAACAATCACGTCGTGATTGCTATCCTGATTGAAAATATGCTGATCACGATAAGGTTCACGTCATGATCCTTATCGTGCTATCAATCCATTTTCATTCTGGACATGATTAAAGCAGTTTTTACTATCCCCAACTCCCAATCTACCCTCATTAATTCCACTTCATCTGTTTTTATCGATTTTTATTTAACAGTTGGGTTGGGTATTTCATGAAAATTACCCAAAGCCCGACCCAATTCACTTCCTATTAATATCCTAAACCGTTTTTCCCACAACCCAACTATTAACATAGTTTTTTTATTTTAGTTTTGTTTATTTTTATTTTTAAAAAGAAATCACTTTTGGTTTTGTTGTTTTTGTGTTTCTTTCAAGTTAGTGAATTTTGAGTACCCGCACTTAAGATAAGGACATTGGAAGATTGTAAAAGTTATCTAGATGGTTGGAACTAAGTGTG
>JBDJHY010289564.1:0-10088 GCA_039654485.1 Withania somnifera
TTGTGGGATCGACCCCGACTCATTGTTGGCTAATTATATTTGACAACGTCTGCATACACTTTTATATTGGTTTTGAAGTGTAATTTCTAGCGTTATAAAAAAAGTGGCGCCGTTGCCAAGGAACAATTTGACATATTGAGTTATTTTGGAAATAAAGGTGTAATTGATTTAATTTGAACTAGCAAATATTTGTCTATGTTTGTTTTGTTATTTTTTCTTGTGTTAGATAGAGTCTTCGTTATTTGGTTACTATGGCATCTCTGTTCAAGAGTGTGTTTGGTGGTTGCTGATTCTATTATCCAAGCTCTTAAAGTATAGACTCATGGCATTGCTCATGTTACTCGAAGCAATAGTTAAGGAAATGCTTGAGGCATTTGAGTCTTTTTTACATGCTCGTGAATGCGCATTACGGGTTATGAAAGACTTCTTAGCTAGGCAGTTGGACTTACGCAACGAGATAGCAAAACTTGAATATGAAATCTTCACTTTTGAAGAAGACTTGAATTTATATATCAAGACATATGACATGCTCTACCAAAGGATGGGGTGTATTTATGTTGGATTGCTATCTATAGAGGATGAAGTCGCAGTTGATGTGCAAGATATTATAGAACTTTGCAAAAAATCAAAATCAAAGATCATGCATGATGCCGAAATTGACGAAATGAGACTAAAAGTGAGAAAAAGACTTGAACAAACTAGGATTAAAAACTCTAGTTCATTCGGGGGTGTGTTTTCTACTCAAAGCAGACAAAATAATATCCCTCATGCAAAGACCAAGAAGTGCGGAATGCAGTACTTAAGTGTCAGCCTTGTCTCTTATCCATTATCATCCCATGAAAATCATAGTAATAATGAATTAAAATTGAGACGAAGATTTAAGTCTTCAAAATAGAGAGATAAATTGTCACGTGGTGGATGTAAGTTTTAGTTTTTGCTTGTTTGATTTTTCTTGTTGCATTTTTGTAGTTTTTATCGTCAAATCATGTTTTATTTTTGACTAATCCACAAAGATGTTTGAAAGTAAATTGAGTTTGTAGGTGAAAGTTCAAAGCTTAAATTGCATCCAAGGAGCTAAGTTAATGACCTATGAACTAATTCAAACACTTACAAAATTCAGAAAAGAGCTGGAGGAAATTTTTGCTATAGACATCGATTAATCGGTATTAAAGGATGATTTATTTGTCAACTTTGCACCGAATTATCGGTCAGAATGACCGATATATCAGCATGATCTATTTATCGGCATATTTGACAGATTAATTGGTCACTGAGAAGTTCATAAAGCAGCAGTTGGCAGTTATGCCAAACAGTTCAAACTCCAACTTCTCTCTTTTAAAATAATAGGTTTGGTCTTTGTTTTATTTTAGTGCGCACAAAACAACAATTTCAAGTACTTCTCTTGTAACAAACCAAGTATGTGATGCTAAACCTTGAAACTTTGTAGTGCTTCCATATTCAAATCCCTGTGCCTTCATTTGGTATGCGTATTTTATGATGTGTGTATGCAAAGTACGGGTGAAGATTGGATTGAGAGTTGATGATTAAGATTGATGCCAAATTTTGGGAATTTTTGAGTACCAAAATGGTATCAAATGTGTTAGAAATAATGGTGCCCGTAAGGTGTTTGATAGTTATAGGTGAAAATATTAGTCAAATTAATGATTTGATTTTATCTTATCATGCCCTTATTGTGTACTTGATTTTATCTTATCATTGATTATAAATTTCGTAGAGAATTTTGTTTTTATTTAAAATGAGAGGCTGCCCGATTGACGAATTTATCGGCAGTATCGTAAACCAATACTTGGGCCGATAAATCGGTACCTACAACCAATTTCTTGTAGGATCAATTTTTAGTTTTTGCTAAAACATGTCCCATTTGATATTTGATGCATTTTAAATATGATTAACACATAAAGCATTGCATTGAATGTCTTAAAACAAAGTTCAAACTTGTGTGTCATATTTCAGGTACAAGAGTTGATTATGGATCCCAACACTTCTGCCGATGTCCTTTTTGAACCAGCACTTGCGGTGAACTTTGATCAACATCGATTTCTTTCAGATGAATGCCAAGGCTTATATTATGAATACTTGGCAAGAAAAAATTATTCTTGGAAAGAGGAATCAAACTTGATAATGTCCACGAGGTGCGCTCGCAGTTTTACCAAAGGCTTAGGACCCGGGCTAGATGTGTTTTACTCAAGAGCCTTGCAAGGCTAATGAGACTTGGTTGCAGAAATTCTTTCCAAACCTTAATGAGGTTAACATCTCATCTTACATTGTGCCGATTTGGGGTAAGATGGTTGACTTCGGAGCAGAGGCAATTAGCAGATTCTATGGGCTACATGACTATAACCCAACTTTATTCAGAGCGAAAAATTATGCAGCAGCCGACTGGATAGTGTCAAAGCTTTTTCTTGGGAAGAAAGTATCATGAGGAGCCATAAAGAAACTAATTACTGCAAAAGAATTCACGGATAAAGCAAGGATTTGGATATCAATTATATGCAGTCGAGTCTCTTCGTCTGGAAACTTATTTGATATACCTTTGTGGAGAGCCCAAATAGTAGCGTGCCTTATGGAAGATATTCCTATCAATGTCGACCACATGATTTTCCTAGAGCTCAGGGAGTACCAAAACCACAATAGCCCCATGTTAGTATTTCCTTCTCTCATCACTGAGTTATACACTTTAGAAGGAGTTGGGGTAGAACCGGAAGTCACATGGATGGATCCAGGGAAACCGATTCAACCACTAAAGAAGAGAGGAGAGGATTTTATTAGAAAGGGAAGAAAAAGGAAGAAGACATCAGAAGCATCCCTAAAGGCCACCTTTGAAAGTCCTCCAGCCTCTAGCCCTTTTGAGGAGATCTCAGCTAAGATGAAGAAGATCCGAGAGCTCGTCTGTAAGCTTCCGCAGGGACTAGGTGGGACTTCCCAAGGACATCTTATTTCACGTGACTAATTTGAAAGGTATATATATGAGAAGAAGAAGAAGAGGTCTCACCTAGAAACAATAGAAAAAGCTCATACGGACTTAGCTAAGGCACATGGAGAGCTAAGTAGCTCGCATGCCAAGATGGTGCAATGGGAGAAAAAGAGAGATAAATTCTTTATTCATATGTGGAAAGGGGTAAAAGGGTTGTGGAAGGTTCTGAAGCCCCGAGACCCACTTCCTACAGTCACACCAGGTGACGATGATGCACCCGTTTGGTGGTCCGGTAAGGACGATGGCAATGCTGATGATGATGAGGAGACTGAGAGAGACGAGGGCCAGTGATAAAATTCAGGGAGCCTCTACCCCTTCTCTTATTTATTTCATACTCCTCATGTTATTGAGTTAGGCAGTGAGGAAACTACCATTTCTTAAGTTGGGGGTGGATGTAATTGGTATTGCTGAGTATTACTAGATATTATTGTATTTGATTTTGTTTGATGTTTTTGTATTGTGCCTTTGTCGGGCTTTTAAGTTTTTTTTTTTTGTAATATTTATGACATAAAATTTATGGAGTAGTGTGTATTTTCATTGTGGTTGTTTTTTTTTATTTAACCTTCTTTTATTTTATTTTACTTTGATTCATTCAAGGGTTTTTGTTGCCATGTTTCTTTTCCCTCGATCATGCTATCTAGTAGAATTGGCCTGTTTAGGTTTATTTTTATTTGTTAATTTTTTCTAATTTAATATTTTAGTAGTATTTGGTTTACTATGCAGGTAGAGGTGTAGTTAGATAATGTGCATAAATGCATTGTCTTGGTTGATAATAATAAAGTAGTCGCATAATGTACATACCCTTCCAAAATATTTCTGCAAATTTTTGGAAAAATCAAGTTGCATGGATAAAAAATGATTTTGGAACAACACTATGACTCGTTGTGTGACTCTTATATTTAGTAGTTAGTAGTGTATATCCCCTTTTGTGCTCATTTAGGAATAATAATTGAACCATTTTTAATAATTTGCATGCCATGTGTGGTGAGTTTAGTCTATAGTTGTCACTTGTGTCATCTAGAACTTGCCCCCATTAGTCTATTATTGCATGATGAAAGTGTAAAGTTGAGAAAATGACCTAAGTCCATGATTTGAGTGAAAACCTCCATAAAAGGCCTTAGCTCATTTACCTGGGAGTGAGTGATCTAGGTACACCCCGTTTGAGCCTTTTGACTTTTTCTTTGATCAACTGCATTAAAAGCCGAAACCCTTTGTGAACATATACCCTTCTTTTGAACCTACATCTCCAAGGATGCATACAACTTAGGAAAACACCTAAGTTGGGGGTGTTGAGATTGGAGGAATTAGGAACGGTTAGTTGGTCCACAAGTTAGGCCAAAAGCCTAAGTTGGGGGTGGGTAGTTAGCTTTTCTAAAGGAGATAGTCTTGGTAAAAAAAAAGAGAAAAAAGAGTAAATGAGTATATCATTCCTTAGTAAAAGTGTTGTATTGATTCGTTCAATTAGTAAAATTACTTTGTTTTGGCCCTAGTTCTCTGTTGGATATTGTGTGGCTATGTTAGAAGCATCACAACAAACTGTGTGGTGAAGTTCGGTCTTGGCCTTGATCTAGTGGTGATATTGTGTTTTTATCCTAATTCTACAAGTAGGTTAAAGGTGGCTATCACAAAGTCATTTTGGGAAAAGAAAAGGATTGACGATATGAGTAAAATAAGGCTTGTACTTGAATGAGTGGACTAAGTTTGGCATTGAAGAAGAAGTGAGGTCATGGATTCTGAATGCACTTCGGAATGGTATAGTCACTTGATCCAAAATGAGTTACCTAAATATACCCTTCCATTACATTACAAGCTTAACAAAGACCTTTGAGATTCTCAACTAAGTGCTTTTTATTGGTTATAATTGAAAATAAGGGCAAGCCTATGGATGGCATTTATTGACATTTGAATTTCTTTGTTGAGTGTGAGTGTTGTACATTCATCACTCGTGATCTTGTATACATGTGGAGTATTTTGGGACTTGCTTTCTTGTGAGGGCATGTAAATTATCATAGATTGGTGATGTTGATATGACCCAAAAATGAGACAAAAAGTGTACCTTGAATATTAGTAGCCTTGAGTCACATCTTGAGTATTTTTTGTTGTTGCTTGATTTTTTTGATTTTTTTGTTACATGCTTGATACTTGATATCTGATAAAGATGGAGTTGTTGCAAAAGGAGTGCAAATTGCATACCACTTATTGGTACCAACCAAAGCCATGATCTTTGTTCTTGTTTTGAGGAGATAGTAGATTTGGATTGTTGAGCGCTCATTAAGGTTGAATTGGTAATGGCCTCGTGTTATGGTTAATTTTGTTTTCTTGAGGAAAGAAAAGGTTTAAGTTGGGGGTGTTGATAAGTGCTGAAATTACCATTTTATATGATTACTTGCTATACATTCATGCTTTTTATTCATGATTAAAGGTTAATTATGGTGTAAATTTATTGTAAATTTGAGTTTGGAAGTGATCGAAAGTGAAATAAAGCAAAATCAAGCCAAAAATAGGCTTAAAATGAAGAAGCAAGAAAAATTACCAGAAGATCCCTGCAGGTATCGATAAATTGGACTAAAGACCGATTTATCAGTCAAGTCAGTCAAGTCAGAAAAGTCAAATGTTTGATAAATCAGACCCTGTTACTTAGCCATGGCTAGCGTATCCTGGATAGTGTAGTAGGGTTCTATTAGCTATGCACCATTTGGGGTGTTTCCTTAACTTTAGGATAGGAAATTAGTTTTGCTTAAGTGTTGGGCATACATAACTACGATGTTAACACCATTACTTCTTTTCTTGTTTTGCTTTTTGTTATTACTAATTTTCAAATAATCTTTTGACCGGCCTACTTGGACAACCACATAAGAATGATTCAAATTTTTGCTATTGAGGTTGAACCGGGCATCATGCTTATTTCTATTCCCTATGTCATATGACTTTCATTGAGTTGGGGATAATGAGGTTCAACTTTAGGATCTAATAAGTGTTACAGAGCCTTGTGTTGTTTTTTTGCATGTGTTCTCCTATGTAAATGATTCTTTAGTAATAGATCTAGATTATTGATCCTAGAGTTGACTTTGTTGGGATATGGTGTCCTAATGGATTTGGGTTGTTCGTCATGTGGTTAGATAAGGATTGATTTTTATTTTAGTCTAGCATCTACGAGTTTTGTTTAAGTGTGAGTTGTATGTTATCCCTTGATGCTCTTCTTTCCTTGTTCTAATATATCATAGGGGCACAATGTGTATCGTAAGATTTAGAGTGTATTAGGGTTGAGATAAGGTTTCTTTCCATATAAGGTTCGTGGATTAGCATGCTCGATAGGGTGGTATTGATAACTTATTATAACACTAATTTTCTTATTATGATGTCATTGGAGAGTAATGTTTCATAGCTTCCATTTTCCAAGTTAGTTCAAAACAATTGAACATCTCTTGGAACTCTTTTGATACTCCAAAAAAATGTATTGTGAGAATCCTAGGCTCTTCTTCGGTACTCCACTTTTTGTGGCCCGTAGCATTGGTGGAGATTCCATCATTGAATATTTCAAGTGCTCCTTTGACCTCCCACCATATCTCATCTCGAACTACTTAGTTATTACTTTTGATTACTTTAGCTTGTTTTTGCACACAAGAGCAAAATAACCACCAGAGCTACTTTTCCTATTATCTTCTCCTCCCTCTACTTCTTTTGCAATTTTCTCTTCTTCATCATGTACTGCTTCTATATTTTGACTTTCCTTATCAAACTAGTAAAGTTAATATGTTTAATTGTGTTTAGCCTCGTTTGAGGCCAAGCTAAGTCTTGTTCTTGTACTTTCTCATCCTAATCATCCCTCAACTATATGGTGCTCTATCTTGCTCAACCTTCTCTATCAAGTCTCAGTTTTGGAGCCATTTTTTGGTTAAATGAACCATCACTCATCGAAACATGTTAACTTACTATCAAGAACTTAATCACTCTTAACAATAATATAAGAATCAGATATGCACAAGAAAACAATTAAAAGGCACTGAAAGTATTACCGCTGACATGGTTTGGTGAGTTTTCATGTAAGTGATGAGTCGTCATGCAACAGTCTATGAACTAGAAGAAAATTTTCCTTATGACATATCCTTGATGTGTCACCGAGTGCATGACGACTCTTCATCCACGTCATCATTTAGAATCTGCAAACTAGTGACAACTTTTGACAATGACTTGCTCTTTACGACTTGTCATAGGAACAACAAGTCACCGAACAAGGCACCGTCTTAACATGATTAACATACAAATCAATTTTATTCACAAACAATCTGCCTAAATACATTTTTTCATACAACATGAACTTTAATACACACTCGAATCTATCCAACTGATTCACCAATTTAGGGTTTACCAATTTTTAATTATTCAAACCTGAATTCCTTCCTAATTTAAATTTTCAAAAATCATAAAGAAATCGGGGTTACTAAGACTTTTCCCCATTCGTCCTTCTTCAACCATATTTTCTCAAATTTCCAAACAAGTTAATCGAAACAAATTCTTTGAATAACTCAGCAGTGATTAGAAAGAGAAGAAAACGAAGTTGGTGGACGTTAGGCACACAAAATTTAACTCTTCTCTTTTCAATTGCACTAAATATGCTCAAGTAAATGTGTTTTAATACAATATAAATTTTTGGAATTATATGTATTTGATCTTGGAATGTCATTGAAGCAGTTACATAAGTGGGAATTTGAAACGTGAAGGAGAAAATGGGAATTAAATGAACAACGTGTATATGAGGGTTTTTATATTTTGGAAATTGGGTCGAGTCGGTACATGGTATACTGACTTACCTGGGGATGACATGATTTATGGTTGTAGTAAAATTAAAGACTCATCACTCACGTCGTCATCTTACTTAATATGCACAATACTAAATATTTCTAATGTTTAGAGATGACAAATCATCTATAAGTGGACGACTTTTCACTCATGTTGTCTTGAATGAATTAATTTTCTAGTCTGACATTCTGATGACAAGATCCTAGACGACGACTTGTATTATTCTTGAATACTCGTTAAGCCTTTTCATCATTGATAACGCTCAATTGCACTTTGAAACCAATCAAAAGTGTACACGATTGTTGTCAAGTAAAATTACCCAACAAAGAGTCGGGTTCAAATTCACTGGGAGTGAATTAGCCTGTATTAACAGTAGTGTAAGAGTCCACTAGTTAATTCTAATTAACTTTGATAAAAAACAAAAGTAAAAAATTGAGTTTTCCTAATTTTACGAATTTAGAATTATCACGTTATCGCAATATTGTTTGTTCCCAACATGATTTTACTTATCGGGATTGGGTTACTTTTGAATGTGCTTAAATACAAGTAATTAGAGACAAGGGCGATGGGGAATTTTCATAATCTTCACACATCAGTATTAGGTAAACTAGGTTCCAAATGAACATTTAAAACATCTCTATTTTATTCTTCATAAAAAATTCTCAAAAGCATGAACACACAATTATGCACAACTTTTTATTTCATTATTTAGCAATCTATCTCTAGTATGCTAATTAGGTGGGATGAACCCAACCCAAGGCTATTGTTGGGTTCTCAAGCATAACCCCACTTTCATGGAAACTACACTTGATTAAACATCAAATTAGAGTTTGTAAACTCCATTTCAACACATAACACGAACCTCACAATGGACACAACACCTATGAGCAATAATTATTCAAAAACCCATCACCCATTAGCCATTAACTACTGCATATCATTCATCACATTCCTAAGTATATGAGATTAGCTACACATGAATAAATTGAAGGAACAATTACCATTGAGTGGTACATAGTCAGACATGTTTCCAAGTTGACAAGTCTAAAAAACTCCACAAATACAGTAAATAACTCTTAATTTAAAAATCAAAGCCAAACTTGAAGATGAATTTAGCTCACAAAAGTATTTGTTCACTCTTCACTCTTCTATACACAATAGAAACTTGATCTATTTATCTCAATCCGTGAAAAAAAAATGAAAAATCTATTTATATACATCTTAAAAAAGTCAACTTTTAGCTTATATTCCTGTGATGTCGACCTAAGTGACCCATTGCCGTGTCCCAGATAGGCTTCCATCCTTGGTAGAATTGCAAACTTCTTGGGCAGTAATTAATATGAGATGGAGGTACCTCCACTAAGGACAGTGGTGACTACCCTGAGGGACGACGGTCTGCCATTTGGAAGGCGTGGCCGCTGTCTTTTACAGTTTATTCTGTTGGACTTCTTAGATTACATGGCCGTCGTGGCTTCTGATAGCTATCCACCGTTAGAGATTTTGTACACTTATAATCCACCATGATGGAATTTTTGCTCAAAAATTTTCAATTTAGTTCCATTTTACTAGGTTCCTTAGAGATCGTGTATTTACCCAAAAACACACCAAGTTAATATTAGAATTTGTTCAAATAGTAACAAAAACAAGAAATTTCATGATGTAATTAGATTTAATGAGTGGTTTTAGGACACTCATCAACACCACTAACTTAAATCTTTTGTCTTCCTCAAGGAAATAAACCAATCCAAAAAACTCTTATAGCCACAAAGTAGGACCAACCAAACAGCTATGCATTTTGTCTCTTAAAATCATTTTGCCCTTTCCAATGAAACTTAGGGTACCATGTGTTTACAACCTCACATTTAGTTCATGAGTCACAAATATCCTACAATAACTAATGTTCACTATCAACATTTGTGCTAAACCTACCAAATGAATTCACAAATTATGCATAAAATAGGAGACGAAATGCCCTCACGCAAAACTGCCCCCTTCTTTTTCTCACCAAAATATGCATTGGGGGGGGAGTATTTTGAATGCTCTCTCAAGATGATTATTTTATGCACGAACACCAAGCCATAGGCTTGCCCTTATTTTTCCAAGGTACAACTCAAATGGGATACGAACACTACAAGAAAAATAGCCTTTAGTGACAAATGATTCTAGTCACTAAAAGTCAAATTTTGGTCACTAAATGGCTTTAGTGACCAAAAAACGTTGGTCACCAGTTGGTCACTAATGCTCGGTCACTAAAGGTACTTAGTGACCAATTTGATAATGCGGTCACTAAAAG
>JBDJHY010289575.1:0-10088 GCA_039654485.1 Withania somnifera
GTTGCGGCGGTACATTCCCCATAAGTCTCATGTCATTTGAGAGCAGTGCAGGTAGATGAAAATTTATCCTTTATTGAGGAGCCTGCAAAAATTTTAGCGAAGGATGTTAGAAAGCTGAGATCTAAAGAGATTCCAGTAGTTAGGGTGTGTAGTAGAGGCATTGTCCGATTAAGGAGATCAATAGTAAGATGCGGAAGTAGTATCCAAACTGTTTGAGACATCAGGTACTTTCTCTTCCTATTTATTTCCTGTTTTTTCTTGACTTTCAGGGACGAAATTCCTTTAGTAGTGGATGTATGCCCCTCATGGTCCTTTATGAGAAAAACGTGACATTTTACATTCTAGAGAATTTCAATAACTTCCCCAAGTCATTTATGGCTTGCTGGGACCAGTAGTTCGGTTCCTTGGCAGCTCAATTGAGAAATATCTCAAATTGCCTATCTTAGAGACTAAAATTAAGTACTCATTGACTAAAGTCAATTTTCCTTCAAGACAATCTCGAAAATAAATTCTGACAGTTTTCTAGCTCCGAAATGTCAAACAAAGTCAAGATTGACCTCAAGTTCATGTTTGGGAGTTTTCGTTTGCAATTTATTCTCATTTGTAGATTTTAGTTAAGTTTAAGGCCTAATTTGGATCTTGAGTGGTACTTAGGTGTTCGGAGTGTCATATCGAAATTCTGATGCTTGCTTCAGCTCCGAAATAGTGATTTTAGGATAATAGAGGGTTGGTTCATTCCCCGAACTTGTCATTGTATTTTTGAGGTGTTGGTGGGAAATTTTATGATTTTAAACTTAACGGTTGACTTGGTCAACATTTTCTCGAAATAACCTTGGATTCCCATTTTAACTACGGCATTGAGTTTGAAATATCATTTCGAGTATGCGTACATAGTTTATTTGAATAAATTAGACTCCGTACGCATTTTGAGTGGTGATTCGGGGTGGTTCTTTTCTTTAATTTTTGTTGTCAAAACCTGCAACTGGTGCAGGTAAATTCCTTCATCGCGATCGTAGAGCCAATTCATGCGATCGCGATTCAGCTAACCATACTTCACTATTGCGGAGTACCTATACGCAATCACGATTCTATTTTCCCCATCCACTCTATGCGATTGGTAGATAATTCATGCAATTGCGATGCCCATATAAATTACACTACATGATTGCGACATGTCATGACGCGATAGCAATGAAGTAATTTCTTGGCAGTTTTATAAAATCATTGCATGACCCATAGTGTATTCAGAAAAACCCTTACGTTTTAACCAGTTCCTGTGCAAAAAAATTGTTTAGAATATCAATCCAAGGTTGAGAAAAATCCCTCAGTGTTGCCCTTTGATTTCTATGCAATTTGGTAAGTTTCTTCTTCGTTTTAATCATTAAAAATCTTAGTTTCCTCCATTAATGGCCCCAAGTGGTGAAATTGATGAACTTATGTCATAATTCATATATTATTGCATAATTCTTCGTTCCTCGAGTATATTTTGCTATGTAGTATCATTAATTCATCGAATTCCAATGTTTAATCCTATAAAGACTGCATTTTTGGCCCCGTTGTAGTCAAATCTGTTCGGACTAATTTGGAGCCCGTCTCGCACTCGAATGTGCTCAATTTTAGAGCACGGGTTCCTAGTAATGTTGGGAATTCCATGTAAAATTTTATTTTCAGTTTTTACAAGCGAGCTTCACAGGCCCATTTTAGGCTAGATTTTAGGCCTAGTCTGGCACTTAGCATAATTTATACTGTTAGATTCGTATTGATGTATGGAATACTATTTCATAAGAAAAATCGAAGTTCGTATGTTATTAGTCGAAGTAATATTTTTTAGCTTGCACTTCTTTATGGTTGGACGACAGGTAGGCTACGTGTGGCTATCTCTGGTTTTATAGCTTTACTAATTGTACTAAATAGCATCCACGAGTTGGGTAGTTAGGTGGTTATAGTGCCCTGCACCATTCTTTCTTTCGTTTCCTTATTTGATATATATGTTGGCATCTGGATTTATATGGTGCCCATGATTTAGTATTTGCCTAGTGAAAGTTGTTCGGGCATAGATGGGTATTATTCTATGTTTAAATACTTACTGATATAATGTGCATATATTATACGAGAGGTTGATCCTTGGGCTTCGATGAGAGTGCATTAGGGTTGGGCCAGTGTCACCACTGGATTATTGAGCCAAGGAGACTAAAGACTAATGTTAGTAAACATGACAGCCACTGATATAAATTAATAAATTAGAATATTCTAATCATAATAATATAAGAAATAACCTTTTAACTATTTTAGACTCAGCATTGTATCGAGCACTCGATAATACTATTTTTACTTATTTTAGTCCAGGCTTTACATACTGGCACCGGGAATTATCATTTGAGTAATTAATGCTGTGACATGAGACCGACTCCATTCGGTAGTGAGTACAGCTGCTGGCAGTTGAGTCCATCGTCGTACAGTAGTGACTACATCTTTTTGGATACTTATCACACTTACTGGTAGTGAAAACTTGATGATACCTGATCTATTAAGGATATTGGTGATACAGTTATATTGAGGCATTGTACGTCACGACATGCCGAGTACGGATTGATGATATTGTTAATATGAGACATTAGTTGCCAGACTATGAGACCCTTGAGGTTTTGTGATTTAGGATGTGAGGTTATGATGACGTTAGAGATTGTATGTGGTAAACGTACTTCCAGGGATCTTGTTTTCGGGCTACGGCAATGTAGAGGAGGGGTATAGGATGGGGTAGGGGTATACCAGGAACATTTAGGGTAGCCTTCCATGGATTCTGCCTACTGGGCCTACGGTATCGGAGGAGAAACATACACATTGTTGGTTACTTTATGTGAGTGTATTTACTTTTTTGGACTTGTCTTCTTCAGTGTAACCTGGATAAGAAGTAAGGCCTACAATGAGCGTGAATTTTGAGTTTAATTTATTTATTATATTTTTGCTTTACTACTTAGTTATTGTAGTATTACTTTCAAGACTTACTACTTATATGGATTATTGTGCATTGTATCATTTTTTCAGTCTTTCCTATTTTACTTGAGGTTACCGGTATACTGTTCATATTTCCTCCTGTCATCTTTTGACTCCTGATTATTGTTTTTATTATTCACATATACTGTGCATGGATTCCGGGTACGTTTTCCTTCATTACCTGAAATCTTGTTATGTGATTAGCTAGTGATACATGTTCTACTTGTTACTTGATTCTTACTTGAGTAATTAGCTTCCATGATGTACTATTTGATTTTATAACCCTATTTGTTTTCCTCCATTATTTACTGCTTTTATTATTGTTATGTGCCTAGTGGGCCCTCGAAGCCTACTGTGTATAGGTTGCTTCAGCAACTTTTACTCATACTACATTTGTCATGTGCAGATCCGAGTACAGGTGCGGACCTTGATTCATAGATCGATATTCGTGCAGATTCTATTGATTTCAAAGACTTGGGGTGAGCTTGGCATCGAGCTTTTCCTAATTCTCTTCAGTATTGATTTTTATTTTTATGTATTTTCAGAGATATATTTGTAGCAGACATTTGTTTCCTTCTTCTTTACTTAGAGGTTTTGTATTACAATGATACCGGGTTTTGGGCATTGTTGATTCTTATTACTTCCGCTTCATTTATATATTATCTATTATACTTTTGCTTTCCGTTTTTGATGTAGTAGTCCTCCACTTCGGCTTTGGATTACAGGGTTGATTCTCCTATTGAAATATAGTAGGTGCCATCATGATCTGAGAAATCACGTTGTGACATCAATACTCTCTCTAGCACCACATATTCAATCCTCTATCCACCTCATGCAACTATAACTCACACTAAATAATAATCTACAACTCAAGCCCATATTCAAAACTTCTCACCACTATTCATACCTACAACTACTACATCACAGCCTGCGTAACACTATCCCTCTAAAAATCAACAATAATTCATTCATATCTCAATTATACACTCTAACAAATACAATCCTACACACGACCTTACCATGCTTAACCATTGCATAATATAAGACTCCCTAACCATCAACCTCTTCTCCTTCTCTCATTATCATGTAATCAGCATTAACTTATTACTCCTTAGTAAACCCTTAAGGACATACTATCCCACTACTCCCAAATAATCACCTAACATATGACTACTTACCTTACCCAACAACAATACCCCACTTTAACTTCTACTATTGTAGCTCTACCATTCTATCTCTAAGATCATTCTACCACAACATGCTATCTTTAGTACCACTCTAGTACCAACCACAAAACTAACCTCTCTACCACTACAAATTCTCCTTTCAATTCACACACTTACTACTAAAAAAGAATAAGAGTTGGGGCTAAATTCCATGGACAATCGGAGACTGAGGGGTCTGATCTGACTGATCCTGGTTTCTGAACTATCGGGTTGGCTGCTCTACGAACTGGCACTCTTATAGGCAACATGATTCTAAATGCATAAAGCACGAGTCAGAAGAAATTTATTGAAGTTAAACTCCATATCACGAATTAAGACATGAATAAAGAGAAACTTTCTTAAACACTCAGTAGCCTTTCAATTATAAATATGGTCGACTTCACACCCATAACTAAGACTCTACCTAACATTGTCTTTTAGACATCCTAAGATACATGAACCTAATGCTTTGATACCAAGCTTGTCACGCCCTAGAGCACCTCTAGGCGTAACCGGTATCCTCAGCCACTAAGTTGCCCTAGCAACCTCGAATGAACCACTTGGACCACGCATATCTCTACTCACATCACTCAGTGTAAGCAATAAAAATATGAATAAGCAGTAGTGGATCTCACATAAATCAATAGATAATTAAATTAATAAATGAAAACTCAATATTCAATTTTAACTCAACATCTTTCTAAAATCCACTATACACTAGATGTTTAACTGTTAGGACAATATCCCTAGCTAGCCTCACAATAATAAAATAAAGAACATCTCTATTAGTATGGATCTACTCAAAATAAAAGAATGAAAGAACTTTATCATCTTGGTCTTGAAATATTGAGGACTCCCCATTCTTCTAGTCTCTACGACTGCAAATCCAATTAATCACGGGCGTGTAAAAGGCTAGAAGGATCTTTAGGGAGGGTTACAGTAATATAGAAGGTATGGGTTAGCACATGAAATGTAGTAAGTATGTGAGCAAGTGCAACAGGTTGTGATAATAAATAACTCATAGCTATGCAACGTCATATTGTAAAGAGTTATAATATGCTCAACTTCAATACACAACGTCAATAAAGCAATAAATATGTATTTTTAAGTATACCAGTTTAAAAGCTTGACTTTCAAACTCATTAATTAATTCATACTCTTTACATTAAGTTTTAATTATGACTCTCAGATACTAATTCAAAAAACTTCAACTTTTAAAACTCGACTCCATTAAGCAACATACAATTTATAATGAAAATAGTTAAAAAGCTTTAAAATCTCAAGAGTAAAAATTTAAATAGATCATTTTCATTATTTTTTAACAAAAGATAAAGACTTAGCTAAAAACATGCTTCTCTTCTTTACTTCAAAACTGTCAATTTTACATCTCTTCAAACATTCAATTTTAGCTTCTCTTTGAGAGTTTCTACAACCGACATATCTCAAGGCATAAAGCGATGAAGTCCACATATTACTATATGTGTAGGGGCTCCTAACCTTGCTAAAGGAAAATGACTCTCTCTCTAGTGGATCCAACTAGATGATTAGCACACTTACTGGGCCAAAATAATAATCCCTATGTTAGGCTACATGTTGGGCTATAAGGGCCTTTGCAGCCATATACGTTTTATTGTAACATCTGCTGATGTACCTCATAGTTGGGCTGCCCACCCTCATTGCCAATACTCCTCCTATAAAAAAATAATTATTGTCATTAACTTTGCTTTCAATCTTCTCGACTAATGGACTCCCTCTAATGAACCTCTAGCCCTTCCTGGGCTCTTGTAGCTACAATTCTCAATTTAGCCAAAATAGGCAAATTTAGTCAAATTATACTGATCATTAACTTTATATATTTCAGCTTATCAAGTTAAGTAAAACATCAATACTTCTTTTCATGGGGCTTAATTAGCCAAAACTGTTTAATTTAAACATGCTTCATAAATGGGTTTAAAACCATGTAAAAATCATCAATCTTAACTCTTTCAATAATCATCTCAATTTTTAAAACAAACTTTGAAAAACAATATTATTTCGTGCTTCAAGACTTCGTTCATGCTTTCACTTCATCTTTCAAAATCATTAACTCATAAGTCAATAATTATGACACTTCCATGCTTAATTTAAATTTAAGAGTAAGCCTTGAAATCATTAGTTAACTCATGCTTCAAAAATCTTTTAATATACCTTATTCGATTTCAAAAACATACTAACTCATGAGGACTTCAACAATTTATATGCAAATTTCATAATTATAACTTACAATATCAATTAAATCATCAACTTCAAGGAATCATAGATTATGGGATTTATTAATAACCCTAGCATGCTTCTACATCTTCAAACCCTTATTTTAAAAAAGGATTTTTGGGCACAAGGATGAAAGGAATCCTTGTTGAAAGCCCACATGTATCAGTTGAAGAATTTGATGGAGAAAAGTTTATGAATTTGCTTTTACAAATGAATGCTTGAACGAACCCTAACCTTGCCTCTTAAGAGAATTTTTAGAAAAAGCATTGTTTTGATTGATTAAGTGTAGAATTAATTGGAATAAGTGTTTTGGGATTAAATAACATATATATTCGAGCCCAAAATGACATAGGATTAATGATTTGAGGGGTGAGAAATGTTGGAAATAGCCTTGAACAACGGGGAAAGAATTGTAAAAAATAACACTTAACAGGGCACCATATGTGTCATGGTTGCCATCAGGAAAGTTCTCTAGTGTGACACGGTGAGTGCCAAGTTTAGCATAAGTCGATTTTCTCTGCCCACTTCTTTCTAAACGTGTCACGCTTGTTAATGAGATGCTTTACTAAAATGGTCATAACTTCTTACTCTAAACTTAAAATGATGCGCGGTTTATTGTATTAGCAACTAAACTCAAAGACCTTTCTGCGAATAGGTAGTGGGTCACATAACTACTTATATATTTTGAGATATGATCGTATGAAGTTTGACCCATATATTAAAAATACAAAAACTACAACGTTAGAAATTCTTTGAACTTAATTTGCTCTAAGGGTTCCTTATGACCTCAAATCATGTCAAACACTACTTACACACTTTAGGAATGATTTTATCATATAGGAAAACATGTTAATTCATAGGACTCCAAATGAAGCACGAACATAGAACGAAATAAATTCTTACTCCAATTTAAGGGTGTTACAATCATATCATTAGTTTCGAAAGCCACAATCAAGTTCCAAGGTCAATCCTTATCAAATAAATATTATAAATGAAATCAAGAAACGTAGCACTCAAATTAGTATACAATACAACCAAGCCTATCATTGGCAGTCACAATTCAATTATTCATTTATATCATCTTAGCCTCCATAAGGCATCACGTTTCACATTCAAAGGTATCATTACAAAAATTCAATCTCAACACATAACTTAAGGTAGCACTCAATCATAATCAAGCCATAATCGATAATATTTATTAGATTTCAAGTATTATTCACAGAATATCTCAACTATCATAACAAGAGTCTACTTTCAATCAACTAGGCATAATCAAGGCATTTCAAACCCAACTCAAAGAGATAAGCAACTAGAATAAGCCACAAAATTACATTATCAATTAATTTTTTATTTTAAAACCGACATGATTGACACTAGCACCTAGGTAGTTTCTTCATTTAACCCACACGGGCACCCTCAATATACTTATTACTCCTAATAACAAGTAATCTAACAACCAATCACTAACACTTTATAAAAAAGATTTAAAAAAACCTTAACTTGCCTTGAAAATGAAGAACAACGATCATTTGGGTGCCTTGCCTTTCTGCAACGCCTGCATAGGGTCTAGTCACAACACAATATACACAATAAAATACAACAATCAATACTCATATTTTAATATTTTGAAGCTTAATTCAAAATTCTACCCAGGTCCACAAAGTCAAAACCAAAATTTTATCGCATAAATGTGTTATCTATCACTTGAAAAAGCTAAATATCAAGTTTAAGCGAAAAATCAATCTATTTCGTAATCCAATATCTCAATTTTCAAACCAAGTTTTTTAGCTTAAAAAGTTTCAGGTTTTTGGAGTAAATCTTGTTAAAGTGGGTAAAAGTTGATGAAAAAGGGATTAAGAATCATTTCCCAATGAATATATTTGAATTACAATCTTCGTTTTTGCCAAATTATGGGTGAAAACCTAGTGCTCACATGAAAATAGGGAAAAGTTCGCGAAAATTCTGTTTAGAACACTCAAGTGAATAGTAAATACATTGTGATTGCAGCCCAAAACAACGCAATCACGATGCGCCCAACCCGACTAGCTCACCCCAACATTACATAATTGCGGTCACAGCCATGAAATTGCGGCAACCCAAAACCCTTCCTACGCGATTGGTGTTCCCTACATACGATCGTGATGTCTCAATTTCTACCCCTTAGCGATCATGATCCCCACTACTTTTGATCGCGAAACACAGCCTACAACAACACCAGAAACAACGAAACAAAAGAAAATTTCACAAGTCAATATGTTTCGAATGGACCTTCGGAATTCGTTGGGAATCCCGTGCAAGCAAACCATATATGCAATCATACTAAATTGGATATTTCAGACTCAACAGAATTATCAAAACACAAATCCCAGGTCTCCTCGACCTGGTATCCGTTAAACAGAAAAACCAAAACACCCCCGGGATCCAAGGAAAATAAACAAGATCTCATTCTAGATCAAAAACCATCTCCCACATCCAATAGAATCATCAGATTTTGAATTCGAGCGCTCTAACCTCAAATATTGATTCAAGTCAACCATTTTTCTAAATTTCTAACTTATCCCATCAAATCACTCAAAAAATCACAACGAAGAAAGCCTGGTAGACCAAATTCCACATTCTAGAGCTGGTGGAATTGATGAATTTCCAATCTGAGACGTCGAACTCGAAATGTTGGCTAAAGTCAACTTTCCACTTTAAGCTTAAAATTTGAGAATTCTCCAAAACTTGCCTAAAATTCGTTTCCGCTCCTGAACCAACCACGAAATGAAAATTAGTTTGACAGAATACAACTAAGAAAATAGAGGAAATGGTAAAGTGCGTTGAAAAATTAAAAAATAACCTTGAGCGCCATCACATATAAATAATTTAGAGTAGAACATTCATCTCTTTATAAATGAACAAAAAATAAAAATTACTACGAAATAGTTGCAAAAGAGCATTCTAAGTAATCCAAATACAAGGAGGATTCTTCCAAAGTTAAAAACTTTGGTCACATTTCAAAGGTTTTTTTAGAAATTTTAACGAGATGAAGGGTGTGTTCGATATGGAGGGAAATATTTTTCACGAAAAATATTTTTCAAGAAAATATTTTCTAGAAAAAATAAGTTGTTTTAACTTATTTTCTTGTGTTGGTTACGCAACTAAATAATACTTTTCTAAAAGTATTTGTATATGTCTAATACAAAATAATGAGAATAAATAGAAATTGGATTAATTGTGATGGTTGAGGGGAAGAATATGGTGAGGGGTATAAGGTAGGAATAGGAGTGGGGTGGGGTAGTGTCACACCTCGAGCTCACCCTCTGGGTGGGACCGACATTCTTAGCAACTAAGTTGCCCTAGCAGCCTCGAAGAACCATTTAGATCATGCATAACTCTACTCACATTGCTTAGCGGGAGTAATAAAATAGTATCAGAAGTATAATGAGCACCTCACAATAATCAATAAATAGTCTCAATAAAATAACAAATAAACTCAAGTCTTAAAATTATACATTTCAATCTGAAAGTCTCTACTACTGAAATAGTGGACTGGTAGCACAAGACTTTACTAGCTAGTCTCTAATAAATGAATTAATAAATAAATAAGTAAATAAAGCTAAATTCCAAGCTCTATATAAACAAAATAAAATAACTCCA
>JBDJHY010289606.1:0-10088 GCA_039654485.1 Withania somnifera
AAAGTCACTAAGCTAAGTCAAACTCTCACTTTGAAAACTCAGCATACAACCAATCCTCCCTTAACCACTAGAGTACAATCCTTAAGTGCTGCACATGTTTCTCATCACTCCTCAAGTAGAACAAGATGTCTTCAGTAAAGACAATAACAAATGAATCCAAAAAAGGAAAATATACCCCATTCATCAACTCTATACTCTGGGGGGTTTGTAGCTGACAAGGATAGTGATTTTCTTATAGATTATTGTAGATTAATAAGACCCAAAAGAAAGGTTTTGGGCATTAGTCAGCCCAAATGACATCACCAAATACTCATAGTGATCATAGAGGGTATCTTAGGGACATCCAAAACCCTAATCCTCAACTGATCGTAACCCAATCTCAAGAAAATCTTGGAGAATACCGAGGTACATGAAAATTGATCAAATAAATTATCAATTTTAGAAAGGAGAGACTTATTCTTAATAGTAACCCTGTTCAGTTACCTATAGGCAATTCACATTATTATTGACCCATCCTTCTTCTATGAATAAAAAAGGATCACCCACTATGATACACTCAGTCTAATGAAACCCTTTTAAAGAAAGTCCTATCATTTTTCTTTTAATTCCTTTAACTCGGTTGGAGCCAAATGGTACAGAGGAATAGACACGGGCTTAGTGCCTGGCTTAAAATCAATAGAAAAATCAATATCTTTTTCTAGAGGAACACCTAAAATATCAGTAGGGAAGGCATCATATAACTCACAAATAATAGGTACAAATGCTAAGGAGGAGTATCAACACTATTATCCCAGATGAAGGCCATATAAGAGAGGCAACCTCTACGAATCAGTCTCTGGGCACAAAAGAAGAAATTCAATCTATTATGATAAGACTTACTAGAACACTTCCACTAAATATTCGAAACACCAAAAATATCTAAAGCAATTATCTTCGATTAACAATCCAAGGCTGTATAGTTAGGAGAAATACAATCCATACCCAGAATAACATCGAAATCTACCATGTCAAGAATGATCAACTCTACCCAAATTTCATAGCCCACCATAGAAACAATACAGGATGATACACCTAATCCACCACTAAAGAATATCCTAAGAGGGTAGAAAAATGCAAAGGAATTGGTAGAGGATCACTTATCATATCAAATACAATAACAAAATATATAAACATATTGGAATATGTAGATCAAATATCAAATAATATTGATATGGTTTGATGGAACACTAGAAAACTACCTGTGATGACTACATTAAAGGGTTTTGCCTCAGGTTTACTAGGGAAAAAATAACAATATCCCTTGTTTCTACCAAATGAAGCACCACCTGGATTACCTATTAATGGCACTATGGCCCTGCTATCATCCCCACCAAGAGTCCAACCAACTCGACTTGTCTATGCTCTGCCTTGACCACTAGATAAAGATGTTGGTTCTATAACTTGATACTCTACAATAGGCTGGCTTCTTCCCTTACTCCTTAGTGGGAAATGTATCTACCAATGCCCGAATCTCCACCAATATAACAAGACCTAGGAGTCCTAAGATGATGATCTAAACTAGGAGAACTTTATTAGACACCAAGGACCTGATAACCTGAATAACATTGAACCATACTAGAAGAAACATGAATAGCCCCAGATGTCTACAAGGCTACCTAAAATAGTCTTTAATGGCAAAATAAACTATACTCATCTGAATGATCCTCTTCTCCAAGATGATGTGCCCAATAAATGGTCTGAACTACGAGAATTCTTATCTCTATTATCCCCAAACTCATCTCTTTATATAAACTCAACATCATTGGCTACCCCAAATGTCTCTAAACAAGATGCCCCCTAAAAGCAAACCTAAACATAACCATACCAACTATATATGTCAACCCATAAACAAACCAATGAATCTTCTAAAGTGTATTGGTGAGAAGTGAACTGACATATTTGGATAAGGCACAGAAGTGATTCTCATACTCTACTAGTATCATGTAACCCAGAGTCAAACTCTCAAAATGACATCTACTCTCTTCTTCATGCTTTAGGGAACATGCCTATCGTAGAAGGCCTATGAAAATGCATCCTAGGTAACGAGCGGTGATCCAATTGGTATGTCCTCCTAGGACCACCAACACTACCAGGATGTCCCACACAACTACAAGGATATGTCAAGAACTCTGTATGAGTATGAAAGTCTCACACTCTCCAACAACTCTCTACAATTAGATAGAAACTCAAAAGCCTCATCGACTCTACCAACTTGAAACTGTAAGGGATCTATCTTTTTGAAATTCTCATAATTACGCTTCTCAACATCTAATATAGCCATCCCACACACAATTAGGGCTCTAACGCAAGGTGTTTTAACCCATCTTCCCCAAGTACTAATGATGGCTACCCCATCGAAATCTAAGGTTGCTATAGTGTCTGAGTACCCAATACAATATGTGGACCCTAGGGCATGCTAACCATACTCCCGATCTGTGCCAAATCTCCAAAACACCAAACACTCTGAGCAAAGTATCTTGAAGCGGTGCCGAAGAAATAGTTTCAGGGGATACCTTTCCATCAACATCATGAATCTCAGGCCCAGGGATCCTACCCTAGCCTATCCCCTCATAGAAGATACACCTCCAAATATACCTTTTCCTAATACTTTGGCATGTCCTTGACCCCTAGTCAGTGTTTCCTCAATAGGTAAGACCGTAACATTTTTCGTAGACTTAGTCCTAGCCTGATAATTAAACAAATATAATACAAGATAAGAGTTAAAGAATGAATAGATCAATTCTTAAAAATTTTGTAGCTTATAAAAGATAGGAAATGGATGACTTCGCACCGATTCGCAAGTCTCTACTAAACTCTGGCTTTTGCACATGTGAGCCTTACAAACCTAATGCTATGATACAAGCTTCTCATAACCCAAAATTTAGTTGAGATAACATCTATCCTAATCCACCTAGAAAAGTAATCTTAATTATATTTATAAAGGGTAATAATGGAAAATAACGAGTCAACGAGTAAAGAAAAGGTAAAAAATAATGCTATGATACAAGCTCCCAAAACCTGGAGTTAAAATGTACAAGCTACTAAATAGATAGTACGAGCATGATGCAAGATAGGTTGTAATGTCTCCAAATCTAAAAAAATAGAAGTAGACATATGATAGTGAAAGTCCATGGTGTATGTCGAACTACAAGCACCTACCTCTGGAACTGTTAATAATCTACCTTAGAATATGATCTGGGATGCGACAAATGAAGCTGCTCCGAGCTCAGAACCTACATATGCGTATAGAATCAAAGGATTGAGTACCAAAAAGAGATAATGAGTACTCAAAAAGTATCCCTAGATGCCATACAATAAAACAGTGATGAGCACCCCTACCCTAAAAATCCAACCACAATCCTTTTAATGCCAAGCTATAGAAAATATCATACCCCATAGTTTATAAGACACATACATGGTATAGGGGATAATAATAACAATGAAGCTAACTATCAACTGGAAACAACAAAAATAATCTAGATTTAGATAATGAAATATTTACACAAAGTCCTACGGACTATCATAACAATAATGTATCAATATTTTCACCACAGATATCTTACACATAAATAATAATATCAATAAGATATCTAGAATCAAAATGGACCATTAGTGTCTAAATCTCACCCTCGGCCTCTCCTAAGCGTAGCTTCCCTTGCCAAGTCAAATCAAAACTTGTGGGAATTTTATACTAGTTTTACAATAGGCTCAAAAAGAGAGTCCATCATCACTCATCTCAATCTCCAATACATAAGTCCACACACGGTAGGAATGGTACATCTGATATGATCAAATAATGAATGCCCAAACATGATTATAAAAGAAATAGGCTACGGTATAGGAATTTCTATCAAGTCTACAATCATGTTAGTCCCAAACGCACAAGTCCATCCGCGACAGAGATCGTACATCTTATACTATCAAGAAATGGACTTGTAGGATAGATTCTAAAATGACTAGAGAAATATTAATATCATATGGATAGATTCTAAAATGACTAGAGAAACATTAATATCATATTCATAACCAATTCATAACCATATTATAACCAATGCAATACAAATCAAATATAACCAACCTATACCATCCTTTAGCGCTTCACTTAGTCCTTACACACAAGTCCACTCACGATAGAAAGGGTACATCCAACGCTGTTGAGAAGTAGACTTATAGGAAGGATTGTAAATGGGTAACCCAAGGTACAAAAATTATCTAATGAACCAATGCATCATCATGAATTAACCAACCTTGGTATATTTGAGTGTAGGTCCTCCTTCTTGAGTTAAGACATGACTCATGGAAATATCCCACTTGTTATCTACTAACTCAGGAGAGATCCCTCTACATCCATATCAGTTTCCAAAACACAAGTCTACCTGCGAATGGAAGGGTACATCTGACGTTGCCTAGAAGTGGATTTATAGGATAAGTTCTAAAAGAATAGTCAATAGAAAATCATATCCATACCTATATAACTATGTGTTTTGATTCTCATATAACTGGAACCTAGCAATAATGGAAATAACACACCAGTCCTTAATTTTGTAACCATATAACCATATCATGATCATGTTCGAAATCACCCATAGACCCTTTCATTTCAATTCTTATATCTATATCATGACCATGTCATAAATCACACGTCAGCTTGTCCTTTCATAAATTTGTCATATTTGTCTTTCTTTTTCAACTTACCTCATGACAATGCCGGGAATAGCACATCGACGCTTGCCATTTTATATCATAGATAAATAAAGTAATAATCATTTGTAATAATCCAACAAGCCCACTAATAGTTGTAACATCAAGTAAAGAATAATGTCAATAGAACTATAGTCGCCCAAGGGCATATAATTTAATAGAGAAGAAAATCATAGTAAGTAAATCAACAAGGACCAACACAGGTAATTAATAGAAAAAAATCATTACAATTCACCAAGTTCTCTCATGGGTATAATATCTAGTAAGAAACTAATAGAAGCTAAATACATATCATAGGAACCACAAGGCCATTTAAGTCCCTACTAAAATAGAAGACTCAAATAATTAACAATTTTATAAATGTTTTTATTTCTTAGTTTTAACTCGGCATGCCTGATTCTAGTGTCCAGGTAAATACTCATTTTTATTCCCAATGCAAAGTAATTAACACATAATAGATGACCTACGATGCATTGTAATAAAGTCAAGCCTTCATTTGCCTTAAAGAAAAAATGCACTCAAGCTGGTGCCTTTCTCTTTCATTGAGATTTTAAATCCACAAAATCTATTCAAATATAAGCTAAGCATAAGAAAATATGAACTTTGATAGATTGATCTTTTTGAAATCAGGTCCAAAATTTACCCTAAAATGTGAAAATTCGAGGGAAATATGAAATTTTTGTTGAAAATTATATTTCCCATATTTCAAGGATCATAAATATGAAATTTTATATAAAATAGAGTAGAAATTGACCATCAAAATTCAAAAATATAATATCAAGGTTTTTCTCAAAAATTAAAAAATTTTATACATTGAAATCACCAATTTTGATGTTAAAATCGAGAAAGAATGAACGGGTAATAGAGATTTAAAGATTAAGAAACATATCCAACAATTTTGACTCAAAATTCATCTTTGGAAATACCTCAAATGAACATCTAGTTCAAAAATGGTGGAATGAGGTAAATGACTTGTTCACAGTTAAAAATCCCTGAACACTAGTTTATGCTACTCTATGCGATCGTGAAGTTATGTCACATGATCGTGATAACCTAGAAAAATGGATTATGTGTTCATGAGTTGAACCCATACGATCGCAATGCTTAGGAACCATACTTATGCAATTGCGGCCCTAGGTTACACGGTAGTGATGTACAATGGGTCATAGCTACACAATCACGATTCTTGGTCATATGATTGTGATGAAATACCTGGGGATGCACTAGGTATTGTCCATCACAATTAAAGCATAAAACTAGGCCTCTAATTGTATCCTCGATAATCATTGGGAATCCCATGGATAAAAACTATATATGCTACACTACTAAATTAAATGTTCCAAATTCAAAATGTGAATCGAAAGTCTCTTTGACTCAACATCCATCAATGCTACTAAAAATGGAAAAATTAATCAAAAAGATGAGATTGACCTCAGAACCTAGGAAGACATTTTAAACCTTCTCCTAGACCAAAAATGACCTCCCAAAAGATTTTTGAATACGAGTGTTTGATCAACAAATTTTTACTAAAGTCAAATTTTAGCCTTAAACTTAGTTTTTCTGAATAAATGAGCTAAAATCACCACAAAAAGGCTAAAACTAAAAAGAAGGTCTTCTTAGACCAATTTACATATTATGGAGTTGATGGAACTATTGACATTTCATTTCGAGACTTGAAACTCCAAATGTTTACTAAAGTCAACTATTTAACTTAATGGCTTTAAGAAATAATTTTTTATTTAAATTTGCAACTTTTAGCTCCGATTTCTAAACAGACCATATACACTAAACAATTATGATTTGGGGAAATTAACTGAAAGGGAAACACGATAATTCTTACAAAAAAGCCAAAAATGACCTAAAAGGTCATTACACTTTATTGTCTCAGTTGTGATCTTTTTGAGTGAAGACATGTTCCAAACTACGATGGTCAATCAAAACCTTACATTGAACTCTATACAAGCTATGTCTACAAAAATTGAGAGTGATGAGTCGTGAATTTTTGTCTCATTTAGCATTAATTGTTATATGCAAAATATTCCTAGAAGAGTTGAGAAGATGGACAATTAGAGCAAAAATATGAAGAACTTCAAAGTCCACAAAATGTGAATTGCAAATCAAAGATATAGACCGCAAAGCATTTCATCAGTATGTAGAAGTAGAAAAAAGTTGAGCCAAAGAGGTAACTAAAAAATGCAATTTAAGCTCCTAGATATGCGAACTATAAAAACATTCTACAATTATAGATGAGGAATAACAGAAGATGCCTAGAGCACTTGAAGTTTAAGAGTTTTTGCTAGACATTGATTCAAGAACCATATTTTCAATATGCATACCTATTCTAGGTCCAACTTTATTTTCAGAATGTGATTTTGTTGAAATTTGTATAATTTTTTAACTACACTTTTTAGGCCTATAAAAAGCATATTTAGGTTTTTTGTACTAGAAACAGTTGGTTAGTACTATTTTGGTAGAACATTTTTGCCATTTTTGGAGTGTGTACACTTGCAACTAAATGTTGAATACTTTACATTTTCTTCTCAATTGATTCAATTAGTATTTGGGTCTTGAAATTATTTTTAGATTTTTATTATTTAATTTTCCTATTTCTTTGATGATTGATTGTAATGATTATGGTCATTATCGTATTCTTGCATTTTCTTGCACTTTAAGCTTTCCTGTAGTGGCCCTAAGACATTTATGACTTATCAAAGCCGGTGCTTTGTTCCCTGGGTAGTTTATTTGATTGTTGTGTCTGTTTCCCTATATTAGAGCCTTAATTGTTAAAATCATTGACTTCAGTCATCATTTTATGAAAACAAAATACGAATTGAATTTCAACAATTTTGTTAGCACTGTAATATGAAATTTGGTCTAGATAGACTCTTGGTTTGGGTCTGAGGGCCTTGGTTTTGTGTTTTAGCTCACTTTGTCTGTTTCATGTGTTTTGTAGTTCATAAGAGTAGCTTGGGTGGTCCTTCCATGATATGAGCCTTAGATTTAAAATTCGACTGTGCTATAAGCTTCATATTGTTTAGTTTAGGTTAAATGAGATATTCATTTGGGCTTTGGGACAACCAATATCATGATGGGTACTCACTTGGAAAGTTAGCTATTCTGGCATAGTATTGACTTTGGTAAAAATTTCATCAAAACGACCTAAGATCAGAATTTTTTTCACTGTTGAGTCCAGAATCTCATTTTATGTAGGTAGCATATTTGGTTTGTGTTCATTGGTTTGCAAATGCATCTTGATCATTGTTTTGAAGTTTTTAAATTATTGGTTTTTCCTTGTTAAAATAGTTGGTGGTGAACTTGACCCTTGTTTATCGAGATAGAGACACTTGTCCATGTAATCGAAATGTACAACCATCATTTCTCCTGGTGATCCCATCAATATTCCATCTGATTCTTCATGATTGTGGTGTGTGATTTTCATAACCCGATTTCACGAATTATGATGGCACCTACTATACCACCAATAGGAGAACAAAACCCCATAGTCCATAGATGAAGCGGAGGACTACTACATTAAATGTAGAAGAATATCAAAAGTCAATATAAAATAATAGTTTGGCAGAATTAATTAAGAAAGAAACCACCCAAAATTCGGTACCAGTGTTAAATGAACCACTAAGTATAGAATGATAAAATAGAAATAAATATAGTATCAAAATGTCTTCAAAATACAATGGAGATCAAGAAAACATAAGTCTGAAAAAAGCAGGATCAAGATGGACGCCAAGCTCACCCTGAATCTCTGATGTGAATAGAATTTGAACGAACATCTATCTGTGTATCAAGAGCTAAAACCTGTATTTGGATCTGCACAAGTGCAAGTGTAGTATGAGTACCAGTCACCGAAGCAACCTGTACTCAGTAGGCTTCGAGGACCCACTGAGCACATAACAATAATAAAAAAAGTAAATAACAGAGTACAAAGAGAAGGCTCACAGAAGAAAATAGGATAATACAGGAAACTAGCAACTCAAGTACGAAACAAGTGTCATATAAATTGATAGTGCTAGATAATCACATAACAGGATCACAGGTAATAGAAAAGAACGTACCCGACATCCTTGCAATAATATATGTGAAATGTAACAATAATAAAAGGAATCAAGAAAGATAGGAGTAGAACATGGTTAGTATACCGGTAACCTCAAGTGGAAGGAGAATTGAATGAATAGAAGTAATAAGCACTGATCCAATATGACATAAAATCCAGCATTTAGTAGTACAAACAGATATATATTTAAGTCCCAGATCCAGGAGGTAAAGCCTTGACTAAAACAGGTAAAAATAGTATTACCGGGTGATCGATGCCATGTTGAGACTAAACTCGTAAAAGATAATTACTTATATTATATTTATTATGGTCTCATTTAGTTCTTTATACTTCCATGAAATTCCATTATCAAATCATCCTCTATGAATCGTTATTATCAATTTATCCGCTAGCCATCAAGGCTCATAAGCAGAAGGTGATACTACCCAGCCCTAATGCACTCTCATCATAGCCTTAGGCTTGATCTCTCCGTGTCATGAATGCACAGCATATCAACAACACATAAGTATATTAAAATATATAAAATCATTAGATATCCACTTCCTATGCCTTGCACAGGTATCTATAATCACATACTAAGTCTCAGGCCCCCATATCACTCGGGTGCCAGCATATAATTACATACATAGAACGGATGAAAGAATGGTATTGGGGTGCTATACGACCTAGCTACCCAACCTAAGGATATATTTAGTACAATTATTAAAGCTATAAACCCATAGATAGCCCCACGAAGCCTACCTATTATCCGACGATAAAGCTTTGCAAATCCACAAATTGTACTCCAACTGATATCAAACATGCTCCAAATGATCTGAAACTTGCACCAATGAACTATATATTAATATGAGTCTAACATTGTACTTTATGCTAAGTTTTGGACTAGACCCAAAATCAGGCCTAAAATGGGCTTATAGGGTTCGCTTATCAAAACCGCAAAAAAATCATCATGGGGTTCCCAACACTGCCAGGAACCCGTGCTCCAAATTTGAGCACAATGTGAACACGGGAAAAACTTCAAATAAGCCCGGACAGATTTGACCAAAAAGGGTTTAAAAGTTTAATCTTTACGAGTATAAAATTGGCATTATGAAGATTTAATAATCCTAGGAGCAATGTATCTAATTGATGAAGAATTATACAAAAATAATCGAGTTATGGGGTTATTTCGTTAACTTCATATTTTAAGCCATTAATGGAGGAAATTGAGAAAATAAGGAAGAAGAAGGGAAGGAAACTTACCCAAATTTGAGTAGAAATCGATGGAGAATGTTGAGAA
>JBDJHY010289626.1:0-10087 GCA_039654485.1 Withania somnifera
GGTGGATGATAATAATGATAGTAAGCATATCAAGAATTAAGAATTCTAAATTGCTCACTTTTATGATATAATCAAGAATCAATAAATGTTAGGAGGAATAATATCACCTCAAAATAATAGATACTTGGATTCCCATCGATGCTATATAGGAAGGTATGACTAAGGACTTAATGTAATTTGGAATCGTAACAGACAAGCACACAGTTATTCCATTTTCCAAGTAGTACATGTCTCCCCTCAAGTCAAGAATTAAACCACTCTCATGGCTAAATGCATCGTTAACATGTTTATTATAACTTAAATCTTTAGTCCATACATTAGCCCTAAACAAAGATATGTTCTCCAACGTGCTAATCTCAGGGTAAAGTATTTCCCACATAGTCTCTAGCTCATCCTCTAGCCCGTCATAGAACCTCTCCAAAGGTATTATGCAATAGTAATCACATGAGTTCTATGGAAAATTTAAGATTAACAGAACTTACCTCCAATGCTTTTGAAAGACAAAGAATAAGTATAAGTCAAGAATACATACCATCTTTAGGTAAGGACAAGTGTAGAATATCAAACCGAATTTGTGACAGAAATGGTGTGCTCCATCAGTACTCTTTTTCATGACTCCTTCCTTGTCAAATCTCCATAAAAAAATCAATCAAGTAATCAAAGTGATCAAGGGAAAGAGTTCTACCTTTAAAACCATGAACTTAGGACAATCTCTATATGATATTCTTTCATCCTTCAGAATAGAAACTTTAGTATATTCTACATTCAAATTTTGCTTGTCATATTGACCAAGCATCAAATCACACTTATCACAAGTGCACAAATAAAATTCATCTCTAGGGTCAAATGGAAAAGATTTATAGACATATTGGTTTAAAGAACACCCCATTGTCCTAATGATATCTAGAGTTAAATGCATCACATATTTCACATCAACACGATAATTGTCATACACAAATAGGGAGTATTGTAAGGTACCTCTCAAATTGACTTCATCTTAGGTGTCCTCATAAGAAGTTGTACTTGTTGGATCAAGTGCATCAAGATGTTGGTCCGGAATAGAAAACACAATGATGAAGAAATTATAGCACATGCATTACCACCCTCCTCAACTATCCTTTCCAATTAATGTACTACTTTTTTTTAAGAAAAACGTTCCATTATTGAAAAGTGTGTCACTCTCCCATTGTGGATTGTTAAACAAACTATAATCTCCAAAGAAAGTCATATGTACACTAGAAGATATACAGCTAGGTTCACCTTTCATAGCCATGCAATTATCAAATAGAATATCTTCCTTGAAATCGTTCTCCAATTCATAAATCTTTTGATAAGAATTAGAAAGGGAATCATAAGTCAAGAAATAAAGATCAACATTTGAGCACTCTACATGATTATTCACAAGATCAACTCTAGTAACTCCTTTATTACAACAAGTCTCATTAAGCATATTATCCAATCCTTCATATTGTGTGTCATTGTTACCATTAGGTTGACCATCACAACACAACATGCTAGTTGGTGTCAATTCAAGCTCATAGGGTTCAAACTCAAGTTCGCGCACCTTATCTCTACCTCTAGATTCAACTAGCATAGAGCAATTATCTTCAAGATAAAGACTCCTACTTGGAAACAATCCACCTAGAATAGAAAATGACTTACAATCCAAACACTTACAATTGTCAAGTAATTCATTACCATATTTGTCAAATTAAGGCGGAGTGTTATACAAGGGGTCAAAATTAAGCATATTATCATCAAGACAATAACCATTTAGGTAACTCAAATATTCAAGTAAGTCTATACAATTGCCTCCCAATAGTTCATGCCCTCCACATGGTAGTGCACACCCTTACAAGCTATGAGTATTAATGCTAGGTGGACACAAATCAATCTCACAAGAAGATCCAATCTTGTCATCTATAGGATCAATTAGTGTTTGGTTACTCACAACGTTATAATTACCAAAAACAAAATACTACCATGGGTATCACATATCAAAGGCTCATTATCCCCACTAAAACATAAGCTATCAATTACATACTTTGGCTACTAGCCACGCAAGTGTAAGGTTTAACTTTCTTACCTTAAGCTCACAAAAAGAATGATCTTTACCTTGATCGGATTCATTAAAGCATTCTTGCTCCTTTAAAAGGCTTCTATGAGACTTATGGATTTTTTCATGTTGAGTCTCCTCATTAGGCTTTCTTTCAAGTATCCCTGTACAAGAAACAAAATAACTAAAAGACAAGGAAAAGTCAGTGTAAGCTTGTGACAACTCACTCACATCACTCCACACAACCTTTCCTTTTCCCACGCTAGAGTTGTCACATATCGTTACTTACTTCTCTCAATATTTTATCTCTCATATTCATTGGAGTCCGAATATGTGCCTAATATTTTTGGTGAATATTTGGATGATCCATTCACATCAAGCCTCCACTTGGTTTCACAAGGAATGAAATTTTCAGCTTCTATGTTCATATCCTTAGTAACAACTTTATTTGTTGCATCTTTACATTATGACTTCATTAATCTTTGGAAATTTTCATATACTTGTTGTAGGACATATCTTAACTCATTGGATGTCTCTTGGAACCTCTCTACTTCATTCTTCAACCCTTTATGTCCTTTTTCAACCTCTCACGTCTCTCCTCATTCCCCTTTCCTATCTCCACTATGCCCTCTTTTTAATACTCCATGTCACCAATTTTAGGGTTATAGTAGTTTAGGTTAGGAAATTGATAGGATTCATTTCAAGATGCATGTAATGTATTTTATGGAGGTATTTGTTTTATCCTAGAAAGATGATATTCTTGTGGTGGATAGTATGATTCTTGTGGGACTTGGGTTGGAAAATTATTCATGTGGTAGGTAGTGCTTTAGTAAGTTTGGGGTTGCCTTTGGTTGGGATATAATACCACCCTCTTTCATATACTCCTCTTCTTTGGTTGCACCTACTCCCATATTCTCTAAACTCATTTCCATAACCATAGGAACCATAATCACCATATTCATCATAATAACCTCAAGATCCATCACGGTCCTCATAGAAATTCTTGTTATAGCCATGAATTTTGCCTCCATACTTATATTCATTATTAATACAGGTATAGCCACTAATGTCACCGCAATTATAATATGATTGCATAGATGAATTTTTACCTTACACTCTCCTTGTACCTGCAAAACTCAACGAATAAGTTATCCTTAACAATCCCTCGTTCACTCTTTATGTGGCTCGTACCTCACCTCTAAGGCTTCTTTCAAAAGTTGTTTTCAACTCACTTTAATCATTAAACTCAAGGTCTTTGAGTTTGAAGTAGAATGGATTTTTGTGACCTTGAACAACCGGACAATTAAAATAGCAAACGAAGTTGATCCAAGAATTAACAACGAATATGTAAAGCAAATAAAAGCACAAAACAAAAGCACAAAAGAAAATAAACACTAAAAACTAGCTATCAACTAAGTAGATCAATTACTACTTGAGAACTACTTGTTAATAATAATAAGAGTAAAATTAGACTAAATAATTGAAATGTATAAATAGGAAGTGAATTGTGTTAAAAAACGAGAAACAACAAGTGTTAAAGATTGTTCTAGAAGGTTCAGATTGATAAATTTGAATAAAAGTGGAATAAGCTTGGCTGCCGCCCCTCCTTGTTCTAGAAGGTCTAAGAATTAATACAATTTGAGTAAGGAAGGAGCAAATTTTAGACGATCGCCCTTTGGTTCTAGAAGCTGACTACTTTTTTAGTGACTCAGGGATAAAGTAGTAGATGTTCTAGGAGTTGACAAACTTATAGTGACACAGGGACAAAGTAGTGGATGATCTAGAAGTTGACCAACTTGTAGTGACTTGGGGAAAAAGTAGTAGATGATCTAGAAGTCACCAAATTTGAGTAACTTGGAAACAAATTAATAGGTAATTTCATGCCCCCTTGTTCTAGAAGGGTTGACCAAAATTAGGAATGACTTTGTGACTAAGTAATCCAAGTTGAGTAAAACTAGATGTATGCCTTTTTGGACATTTTTCACCCTATAAATAAGCCGCTTTTAACACTTTTTTCTTCACTTAATACCCTCTCTTAGATCAGACAACACTTTTTATCAATTTCTTCAACATCCTCAAGAACACCAAGAACATTCAAACTAGCACAAATTTCAACTATGATCAAATAACCTCCAAATCACCCAAAATATCATCCACACACTTATTTTTCTATGGGTAATAATACTCAATAAGAATATCTTGATTGTTTTTTACTTTTACTTTTTTTTTGATTTTGTTTAATTATGAACCAAGGATAGTAACTTGAAGAAATGAATTACTAGCCTAAGCTCTGATACCAAATGATGAGATTCGAGTTACAAATCATAACACAAGATTAAGGGAGAAAGAAACAAAATAAAAAGATATGGGGAAGCTTGAATAATTTAATAGTTTATGGGAAGCAAGGGACTTTATAGCCTCACCCCCAATTGAACCAATGAAGAAGATCAAGAAACCAATTCAACTAATGAAATAAACAATATGAATCCTCAAAATAAAATATCTTCGATTAAATTGAAAAAGAAGAAGTTAAAGTAGCAACTAAGGAATCCACCTCTAATCACTAAACTAAGCTATAAACTATGAACTATCATAACTATAAGTTACTTTTCGGTCTATTACTTGTTTATTTATCAAAATATCTCTCTAATTAATGGAAAACACCCATATTTATAACCTTAGGTGGCCTCCCCACTTCTCCCAAATTAAGTCAAGTTGGAGTTCTTTATTTTGTAGAATTGAGACTTTAAAGGTGAGCAAAATTGGATCTCCCAAAGTGAGTAGAATTGGACAATTTTTCATTAACCAAGTTTGAGTGTAATTGGGAGAAAGTGGCCGAAATTCTTATATATGGACTTCTTCTTGGCTGAAGTTCTTCTTCATGGTCTTCTTTTTGGCCGAAATTCTTTATTCTTTTCTTGGGCTATAACCATTTGTATCTTGCAAGCCCAAATGTTGTAAATTGGACTTTTGGTTTTTGTATATTGTATCTCACTTCTTCATTATATATTGACAAAGTCTTCAACTCTTTAACTTGGATCTTTGTAAATGGTTTTGAAAAGTGATTTCCAAACTTTCTTGTATCATCAGGAAGTGTCTTCCACTGTCGTGATTGGTCTGTTATAGGTTTACTCTCTTGATGTTTATGCCTTAATTAATCCAGGGTTTACCCTTCCCTTTATTACTCCTTGTGTTGCATGTAAATTCAAAGTTTTTCCCGAACAACTCACATAATCTTTCTTACTCTACACTCCATTCAGCGACTCTATAGTTGAAAGACAAGTCTAACTGAAGTGTTCAGTCTTAGTCCTCCATAAAGTTATTCCAGCTAACTTAGTAGATCTTGACATGCTAGAGTTCAATATTATTATTGGCATGGACTGGTTGCAATTATGTTATGCATCAGTCTATTGTCAAATCATAGTAGTCAAGTTTTAGTTCCCAGATGAACCAGTCTTAGAGTGTCAGGTGTCAAGAAGTGCCTAAGGATCATTTTATTTTGTACCTTAAGTCCAAAAAATCATATCCAAGGGTTGCATATACCATCTAGTCAGAGTTAAGGACTCTTAACCTGTAGTAAAAGAGTTATCAACAGTTTTTACTAAGGATCTACAGAGGGTCCCTCCTGAAAGAGATATTGACTTTAGTGAACTCTTTTTAGAGACCCATCCTATATTAATTAACTCTTATAGGATCGGCGTAACAAATTTCAAAGAGTTGAAAGGGCAATTGAAAGAACTTCTTGACAAAGGTTTTTGCTGACCCATTTTGTCACCTTGAGGTGCTTTGGTTCTCTTCATTCGAAAAAAGAATGGTTCAATCTATATATGTGTATTAATTATAGACAATTGAACAAGGTCACCATTAAGAAAAGGTATCCCATCCATAGATTGATAACCTGTTTGACCAACTTTAGGAAGCTAGTTTCTTTTCAAAGATAGATCTTATATTGGGGTATTGGCATCTTAAAGAAAGTCTTTAACACTCAGGATGGTCATTTGAGTTTGTTGTTATGTCGTTTGGACTAACCAATGCTCCTACAGCTTTCATGGACCTTTTGAATAGAGTGTTCAAGACTTACATTGACATGCTCATGTTAGTATTCGTAGATGATATTTTGGTTTACTCTAGGAGTGATGAGGATCATGCATACCATTTAAGGATAGTATTATAGATCCTTCAATATGAGTAGTTGTATGCCAAGTTTTCAAAGTGTGAATTCTGGATGAAGCCCGTTGCTTTCCATGATCATGTTGTTTCCAGAAAAGGCATTCAGGTAGATGCTAATAAAATAGAGGCAGTGAAGAACTAGCCAGACCTACCTCTCCTTCTGATTTTTAGAGTTTTATAGGTTTAGACGGTTATTATAGAAAGTTTGCTGAAAGTATTTCCTCTATTGCTTCACCTTTGATCAAACTAACTTAGAAGTAATTTAAGTTCCAGTGGTCAAATAGTTTTGAGAAAATCTTTCAGGAGTTGAAAACTCAGTTGACTTCCGCCCTAGTGTTGACCCTGTTGACAATACCGATGGTTTTATAGTATACTGTAATGCTTACTGAGTTGACTTGGACATTTTCTTATACAGAAGAAAAGGTCATTGCATATGTATCCAGGCTTCTCAAGACTCATGAGAAGAATTATCTGACTCATATCCTTGAGTTAGCAATAATTGTTTTCACCTTAAACATTTGGAGACACTACCTTTATAATGTTCATGCTGGTGTCTTCATAAATCACCCAAGTATAGTATGTATTCAGTTAGAAAGAGCTAAATCTATGCCAGAGAATGAGTCTTGAGATCTTGAAGGATTATGATATGACTGTGTTTTACCATCCGGGTTAGTCAAATATTAAAGTGGATTCTCTAGGCAGGTTGTCCATGAGGGGGCAATGTACTTATGTTAAATATAGCAAGAAAGAGCTGGTTAGAGATATTAGTTGACTTGATCAGTTAGGTGTTATTGCATTGAGTCTAATAATTGTGGTATGATTGGAAAAATTCTTTTAGTCATTGCTAGGTGTGAGGTAAAAGAAGAACAAAACGGGGATCCAATGTCGCACCAGTTGAAGGGTGCAATTAATAAGTATAAAGTGCAGTGTTCTTCTACAAAAAGATAGTGTGCTCAGGTATCAAGATAAATTGTGTGCTGTATGGTGACAGGATAAGAGAGAAGGTATTGGCAGAGGCTCATGGTACCAAATATAGTATTCTATTCTTGATCCATCAAAATGTACCGAGAACTCTAAGAGGTATTTTAGCGGTACGACATCAAGAAGGACATGTATATGTAAGTATCTAGTGTCTGAACTATTAAAAAGTCAAGGGTGAACACCAAAGACCAAGACGTATGACTCAAAGCTTCACTTTCTGTCTAGGAAGTGGGAAGTGGTGAATATTGACTTCATTACAGGCTTACCTCGTACTAAGATGCAATATGATTCAATTTGGTAATTGTTGATAGCATAACTAAAGTCTGCCCACTTTGTGCCAATCAGGGATAACTATTTAGCTGTGAACTATGCCATACTTTATATTTTGGATGTTGACAGATTTCATGATGTTACCCAATCCATTATTCCAGACAAGTATACCCAGTCCCCCTCTTAGTTTTGGAGATCTTTCTAGAAGTGTATAGGCACTTAGGTCCATCTCATTACAACCTTCCATCCACAGCAAGAAGACCAAGTAGAGTAAATAATTCAGATATTAAAGGATATATTGAGAGCATTCATAATAAACTTCAAATGTAATTGGGATAATCATTTGCCTTTTATTAAGTTTGCCTACAACAACAATTACCATTCTAGTTTCCAAATGGCACCTTATGAAGCTTTTTATGGGAGGAGATATTGATCTCCCATTAGATGGTTTGAACTAGGTGAAGCAATAATAGGACCAAACTCAGTTCACGAGGACATATAGAAGGTTTAGGTGATCCGAGAGCATTTAAAAGTAGCTTAAAGTTGTCAGAAATCCTATGATGATGTAAGAAGAAGAGACCTCGTGTTTGAGGTCAACGATTGGGTGCCCTTGAAAGTTTCTAACATGAAAGGAGTTATGAGATTCAGGAATAAAGGGAAGCTTAGTCCCTATTATACAGGCCCTTATCAAGTTTTTAGAAGAATAAGCAGTGTGATCTATTAGGTTAATCTTCTAGTAGAATTAGCAACCATTCATCTATTATTCCATGTTTCCTTGTTGAAGAAGTACATATGAGATACTCTAGTGATTGTTCCAATTGAGAGTATTGCAATAAAATATAGTTTGTCTTATGAGGATTTCCAGTTGAGAAATAAGATAGACAAGTTCATAATCTAGGAAACAAGGAGGTTGCTTCGGTCAAGGTCTTATGGAGAAACCAATCCATTTAGAATTCTATGTAGGAAGTCAAAGTTGATATGATGTCTAAGTACCCTCATATTTTACCTCCCAACTCAAATATAATTCAAGGTATCCATGCTTTCCTTCTAGTAGTCTCCTTTCAACTTTCACATTTTCATGTTTCCCTTAACATGCTCCTAATATTTACTTCATTACATGATGTTCATGTTCAATCCAGTACCTCAGGCAAGTTAAGTTTCAGACCCAATATTCAACTTTAGTGCCTAGTGTTATTCATATTCAGTTATAACTTTCATTCAAGAACAAATGATCTCAAGGGGAAGATATTATAACATTTGAAAGATTTGTCCCTATTTTCTTATCTTATTCTAGGCCTTACCGAGCTCCAAAAAAAGTCTTGGAATCCATGAACCAATTAGAAGTTTTTTGGGCTGATTATAAGTGCTAAAGGATAGTTTTTAAACCAAGAAATAATCCGTGTTCACACCACATACCCCCTGAAATTACCCCCACGATGCACTGCAGTTGTTCAGTCTTATTGCCTCAGCGCTGCAGTAGGTAGCTTGGTGCGGAGCACCACCCATTCGCAAGGAATGAGTTATGCTATGCAAGCCTATTCCTATCACTGTACTTTCTTTAGATTTTTAATCCATTTTTCTTAAGGGATTTATGGTCAATTCCTAACTCATGATACCCCAAACTACACAGTTTTAAGCTTCCTTAGGGGTCATATAGAATCCAAAACTTAGAGAAAATTCTCATTCTCTTCATTCAATCTCAAGTTAGAAGAAAAAATAGAAATAAAATACATTCAAGTTCCTCAAAACAAGTTAGACTTCCTCAAGTACAAGCTTCTATTCTCATTAATTTCTTTAGGGATTATTCCTACTAGGTAAGCAGACTATTTAGTGGTGGAATCCTTCCATCCCCACGTCCAAGTATTTTTCATCAAGGTTGAGAAGTTCAGGGTATTGTTATGAATTATTATTTGATCATGGTATCAGTACCTTCATGCAAGTTTATTATGAAAACCCCATTTTCCATGATTATGTTCATATTGCACTAAAATAGGTTTTCAGTATTATAGACTTTATGAAACTATGGCTAATTTACGAATGATCTCATGACAAATATGAAATTGTGTTTTCTCAGCTATTACAATATTTCAAGAAAATTTACATGATAATACAACTTCTAGTACAATTTAAGCGCGACTAATACAAATTCAAAGAATTTAGTTCAATCAATATTTTACTAATCATTTCATAGTCTTTATGAAATTTTTTAGTTCGTATGAGTATACGTTATATTTATGCATTATGCCAGTTTTGGGAAGGATATTTAGCACGGAAAAGAACACAATTCCTCAAGCTAAATCACGTAGGCTTTTATCAGTTACCCAAGTGACACTGCCTAAGGGGTTAGCCCAAGTGGCTTTCATGATAGATCCTTTCTAGTTTAACTTTAAATTTTGTACCTTGGAAAGGTATAGAGGAACTCTCCAAGTATAGGGTTATTATATTTGATGTCATGTGCCTACATGGCATACGCCAGTTAAGAGAAATTCCCCTATAGTTCTAGATTTCTAAACTGAGTTACTTTACTTATGATTTTGAATGTGTTTCTCACAGCTACATGGTATTCATCTTGACTATAACTTTACGAATTCCAGCGTGATACAACTTTAT